>LR812535.1:8194885-8504885 GCA_903798195.1 Danio kyathit
AACGAATGTCTCAGGGGATTGAAACAGCATGAGGGCGAGTATAATAACAGAACTGTCGGTTTTGGGTGAACTAACACTTTAATATAATGTTTAAAGCATTTATTACCTTCATATGTGTGTGGTGATGGTTGGACAAACACTCCCTCAAAACCATAATACACAGCTGCAGATTTGACAACTTCCAGGGTCACAACTGATCCGGTTTGCATCATTATCTCTGCCGCCCTGGTGTCAAAACAATCATTATTATTATTATTATTATTATGACAATGGCAAATGATCAGTTTCAGTGTTACTTTTTCAACACATACAAACAATTTTTTAGTTTGTTTATTTACTGTCGCATCAACATCTTACGGCTATTTAATGGGAAGATCGATATAGATAAGAATACATTACATAACAGAAACTTCATAAATCAATATAAGGCGAAACAAAAAAAAACACTTTCAATTATAGATAAAAAAAAATGATTTTTCATGTCAATATATGTCAAGGCAACTTGGAGAGACATTTTTAAAGGTTCAAGAAACCCTTGAGTACTTTTATTGTGATTTTAACAGTCTGTGTTGAGCATCAGTTAAGACGATGTTAGCACCTGTCAGCTGTAATTGTGGGGAAAACAGGATAATTTTGAGCTTTTGTCAGATAATTTCATCTTTCGGGTTTAAAATAATATTTGGGGCGGGATTAAAATCGGTGACGCATCGCGAATCTGCTAGTGGAGTGATGACACGTCGGTTTCTCATTATTATTCATAGCTGAGTTTTCTTATCCTATGAGAAGACCCTGCTTCTTAATTATTTATGACTGCATGTGCTTTCTGAAGGTAAAGCAGACCTGCCAAGCTGAGACCGCGGTCGTGCATGGCACGTAGTATTTAGCCGTTCATGAAGGGTCATATGTGTTTGTTTTTCATGATCCATGGAGATTGTTGCGTGGCTTTCCCTGTGATGCTGTCAGGGCCGATACAGCAAAGCTGTTGGTTTGCAGCAAGCAATTTTGCCGAGAGAGCTGTTTGAGAATTGGAGAATGGCGGACTTTGTCTTTTATCAGTTGAGTTTGTTACCATTCAGACATTGGCGTGCTGCTGTGTTCGCATATGTTTTAAATCCTCCAGATTACCAGCAGGGTTAATGGTTGGAATAAACCATTAACCCATAAACAATAAACCATAAACCTGCTGTGGTGGTCATGGAGGAGTGGAGAGCATGAGACTTATTCCTGTAACGCTCCAAGGACAGACGAGTCTTCGCTGAGGTCCAGCATTCTCCAGCCTCCGGCGCCTAGAGTGCAGCTCTGCACAAGACGTTTGGGCATAGGAGAAATGGTCGTGCCCAACTGAGCCTGGTTTCTCTCGAGGTTTTTTAAATCTTCACCTGCGCCAGTTGGTGAAGTTTTTTCCTCGCCACTGTCGCCACTGGCTTGCATGGTTCGGGATCTGTAGAGCTGCGCATTGATGGATTTGCTCCTCAGTGTTTGGACTCTCAGTAGTGATTATTAAACCACACTGAACTGAGCTAAACTGAACTGAACTTCAAATCTGAAAACTGAACTGACACTTTTTCAATTTACTATAATCTTCTATGTGAAGCTGCTTTGACACAATCTACATTGTAAAAGCGCTATAGAAATAAAGGTGAATTAAATTGAACTGAATATAGGGCAGGAGACCTGCTGCACTGCTATCCACTATGTGCATTCAGACCCGGGGATTCAGGAGGAGAGAAGTCCTCCTCATTTATAGTGTTTATATAAACATTATTATCTTTATAATGATAGAACAAATTGTGGATATGTGAGGTAGACTTGAAGTGAAAGAGGGGGGTTTCATGACCCTTTAAAAACACCAGTCAAAGTACACTCATCATTGTCTAGTAATGTTTAAAATTTCACAATTGAATAAAAAAAAAGTATGATGAGAGAGGATTGACAGTGGTCACATGTTCACATAAACTAAAATTTTAAATACAGTTGATGTCAGAATTATTAGCCCCCCTTTGAATTTTTTTTTCTTTTTTAAATATTTCCCAAATTATGTTTAACAGAGCAGGGAAATTTTCACAGTATGTCTGATAATGTTTTTTCTTCTGGAGAAAGTCTTATTTGTTTTATTTCAGCCAGAATAAAAGCAGTTTTAATTTTTAAAAACCATTTTAAGGTCAATATTATTAGCCCCTTTAAGCAATATTTTTTTTCCGATAGTCTACAGAACAAACCACTGTTATACAATTATTAATTAATTAAAAATTAATAATTACCCTAACCTGCTTAGTAAAGATAATTAACCTAGTTAAGCCTTTAAATGTCACTTTAAGCTGTATAGAAGTGTCTTGATAAATATCTAGTCAAATATTATTTACTGTCATCATGGCAAAGATAAAATAAATCGGTTATTAGAGATGAGTTATTAAAACTATTATGTTTAGAAATGTGTTGAAAAAAATCTTCTCTCAGTTAAACAGAAATTGGGGACAAAAATTAACAGGAGGGCTAATAATTCTGACTTCAACTGTATATTGAACAGATTGTTTTATATAGTGGCCGAGAAGTGAAAATCAATTCACAATTCTGAAAACAAAATAACTCTGAAAACACAATGACAAATCAGACAAACTGGAAGAGGGAGGTACAGTCAAAGACTACAGAATACACAAGACATGTCACTCGTATTGTTTTGAATAGAGAAAAATGTAACTGTCAATACGACTATTAAAGCCCGCCTTCTAGTACAGGAGCCAATCATCGATCGCTATAGACTGACAATACTCCAGGGGAGGGGCCAGAAGTGAGTTTCTGCAGATTTTATGTGATTCGAATATTTAGAAATAAAACTAAAGGGACAGTTTGATTCCTAATGTGAAATTCCATCATAAGCTTGGCAAGTAGTTTTGGAGAATTTGATGTTTCCTCCTTCAGACAGAATGCCCAAGCATACTGCCTGAGAGGCATTTCAAATATGGCCGCAGAGTGAAATGACTTGCTTCAAAGGGACTTTGGTATAGTTTGAGAATAGATTACTCTGTTCATATTGGACGAGGCATCTGTCAATCAAGGAATACAGAAAGTATGGATATGTTCTGAAAGTACCTTGATGAGTTTTACCTTTCTTGTGATACTCCAACAAGACTTGTGCCATCCACACTGAGCAGCTGATCTCCTGGATTTAGTCTGCCATCCTAAACACACATTTCAAATAATTAACCCTGGATCATTATAAACCCCAGGGGCCTGTTTCAGTAAGGAGGTTCAACCAACTCGAAGTTTAAACTTGAACTCTGAGTTGACTTACCGAGAGATTAAAAACTCAAGAGTTTTCGGTTTCAGAATAGCTGATCTGGTTTGGGTCAATCAACTTTGAGTAGACCAACTCAGAGTTAAGCGCGCACACCGTGACTATAAAAAGGCATTATCAATGGAGCGCAGATATTACGAGTTCACCAGCTGAAGTTAATGTGCTCATGCAAAGGTATAGCAAATATGACCATATATTTAAAAAAGCAACACCGCTGCATCAGTGAAACAGAGACAGTTAGCGTGGGAAAACATAGCTGCTCAAGTTAATGCGCAAGTTTACATTTAAAGTATTTAAATAATTAAGTATAATGAAATAAGTATTGTTATGTGTGACGTTTATTAAATTTTCACTTGAAAAAGTGGGGAATTGGCCGTAATTTTGAAGTTATTTCAGATGTAATTGCATTAAATTAAATAGGCTACTGCATAGTTTCTACAACAAATTTGACAAAAGAAGAATGCATATAACCTTAATGTTCAGTGGAAAGTTTAATTTAAGGTTCCCACTTTTACACAGGTTGTTTTAATAGATTTAAAAGTGCACTTGTGTGTTTGCCTTTATTATTGATCGAGTGGTAAAGGTTGATATGACATTTAGAATGTAAGCAGAACTAAAAAATAGTTTTTAGAAGGAGTAATAATCCCATTAATCTAGTTAGTACATGTCCCTGTCGAAGGTCAGTGAATTTAAGCTAATTAATTATTAAAAAAGGACAAGCCATTCTCGTATAACTTTGTTTGTGTGACTGAAATGTAGGCAATAGCTATGTTTCCATCCAAAAATGCGAATTAAATTTATGTGCAAAACTGGAATACCGCATAAAAGATATGTGAATAAACCAGTGTTTCCACCCACGAATCAAAGAGAACAAAGTCGTCACTTCCTGATTAACTGCCAAATATCAACAGTAAAAACAGAATTTACTGCGGTAGAAGAAGCTGCGGGAATCTGTTCTTTATTTAATAAATGACTTGCGCCTCAGAAGACAATGCTGATACACAATGAACGCGTGGTGGCGTTTGAAGACATGAGACGCGGAGAACAGACGCTCTTGACATGCTCCAGACACTCTGGAGGTCATTAATATTATAAAAAGAGAAATGCCGCTTCGTCTTTAAAAAAAAGGGAGGAGACCGACAGAAACTCAGAGTTTAGAGAATAAAACCTGCTCCTGACCAGGTTAGGTTCACAGAGTAAGTTACCACGGTAACTGACTCTGAGTTAAAGTTACCACTCTTTCAAAAACAGGCTTGACTTACCCTGCTTTCTCGAGTTTGACAAACCTGCCATTTTGAAACAGAAAACCCAGAGTTTCTCTCATTTCAGGGTTAACATACTCTAAGTTTTCACTTAACTTCCTTTCTGAAACGAGCCCCGGGTTACTTAAACCCTGGGTTATCACACTGCTCAAAAATGGGTCAAATACTTGGATTTTTTTTGTCTTGTTTCTAGTCCAAGTGTCTAAAGATTCTTAAGTCAAGAAGTATTTTATAGACAAGCTAAAAATATTGTTGTTTTCAGAAATAATATGCCAAAATAAAAGGATTTTTTTCCTTAAAACAAGCTAAATAATCTGCCAATGGGATAAGCAGAATAATCTCATGTCAAAATGAAAAACAAGATTATTTTGCTTACCCCATTGGCAGATTATTTTGCTTGTATTATTCTTTTGTTATCTTGCACAGTCCCACACAAAAACTTACATATACTGTAGTAACAACAACAAATGGGTACCATAAAAGCTTAAGACATAAAACATTAGACGTCTTCAAGTGTTCAGTCCTCTCCCCCCCAAAAAACAAATGCTAAAACAAATAAACCATCTCTTCTGTAAGATAAAAACAACCAAAATAGCAACAACAACAAAAAACAATATATAAAATAAAACTAAAAGACACAGAAACACCTCTGCAGTCTTTGCCTTATTTAAGTGTTTCTCAACCACGTTCCTAGAGGACCACCAGCACCGCATGTTTTGGATGTCTCCTTTGTCTGTCACACCCATTACAGGTCTTTCAGTCTTTGCTAATGATTATCTGAATCAGGTGTGATATAGAAGATGTGGAGATATAGAAAATGTGCAGAGCTGGTGGTCCTCCATGAACGTAGTTGAGAAACACTGCCTTATTTAACTGTCTAATGGCTGCTGGTATTATTTATTTTTTTTAAATCTATAAATCTATCCCTAAATCATATTAAAACTGAGCAAATTTATGTTTGCATAATTATCCTGACCACATTTGCTGCTCCTCCTGGGACAACAGATTTGATAAAAATCCCAAGCTTCTCCTGGTCAGCAGCCTGTCAGGAATACATACAGTATTTACATGTTATACAGTATAAACCATGCATGCATTAAGTATATGCTACTGTATTTCTTTATATGAACTACTTAGCAGGAGTATTTCATAGGATTAAATATTAGTGCTGCACAATATATGGAAAAAATTATCGTTATCGTAATAACTGTATATGTAATATTCATATCACAGTGAAGTGCAATATCATTCATTCATTTTCCTTCAGCTTAATCCCTTATTTATCAGGGGTCACCACAGCGGAATGAACCACCAACTATTCCAGCATATGTTTTACTCAGCGGATGCCCTTCCAGCTGCAACGAGTACTGGGAAACACCCATACACTCTCACATTTACGCACACCGTGCCACCCTGAAGTGCAATATATTAAGTTAATTTTATGTGGCAAGCATTTGTGTGCTGCATGGATTGTTCATCTAAATTTGACCAATCAGAATGAGCCTTTATTATCTTTATCCCTACTTTTACGGTAGATGCTGTTTTTCCACTGTGGTTTTCAGTCATTTGTGGTGCTTTAAATAGGACATATTATGCCCCTTTTTACAAGATGTAAAATAAGTCTGTGATGTCTCTAGAGTGTGTGTGTGAAGTTTCAGCACAAAGTACCACACAGATAATGTTTTATAACTCTTTGAAACTGCCCCTTTTAGGCTTTGATACTGATTGTGCCGTTTTGGTGACTGACGCTTTAAATTCAAATGAGATAGCGCTCTTTTCAAAAGAGGGCGGAGCTACAAATGCCTGTGGCTGCGTCCGAAACCGCATACTTCCATACTATACAGTACGCTAAAATCAGTATTAGAGTAGTGTGTCGGAATTCATAGAATTCGAAAAACAGTATGCGAGAAGTACCCGGATTACTTACTACTTCCGGCTGAAGTTCGCATCCCATGCACACTGCGCTATCCAATGATCCCCAGCGAGAGAATCCATGAATGAGAGTGAAGCAACGCAACTGATGCAGGTAGGTCACGTGACCATGACAAAATGGCGGATGTAGTACGTCCGAATTCCATTCATACTGTATAGAACGTACTTTTCTAACGGCTGAGTAGTACGTAATTTCAAATGCAGTACCTACTGAGTAGTAGGCGGTTTGGGACGCAGCCTATGAAGGGCGTATCAGATTCCACGTTTGCTATTTTAAGGACGGAAAAATCCGCTTTGCGTCGCGGCACATGGTTTAACAGGGTTGAGCTCGTTCTCTTAATGAGTTATAGGTGTGCTTTGAGAATTAACCAATCAGAGTATCATCTCCCTATCCCTTTAAGAGTCAGTTGCGTCGCACCATGACGCATTTGCTATTTGCATGGCGGACTTTGTAAGTGTAAAAATCGAAACGCTTTAAAACAGTTAAGTAAACAGTTAAACAGAGCATCTGCAGCGCGAGAATGAGAGATGAGCCTCCTCATTCTATACTTTCACTTTCACTCTCGTGGATAAGGAAACGTGTTGTTCACACAGACATCCATTAGCCTAAATAAATAATTTTGTTTATTAAGCTCAAAGATTTGTTTCAAGACTATTTCTAAATTCAGTTCTAATTTCCAGCAAACGAATAAATGAACAATAATAATGAAGTGTGGTCAAAAAACTGAGTTATATTCAAACACACATGCTATGCCCCATATGGTCTAAAAGCTGACAGGTGAGCAAATCTAAGCTTGTTTTTAATAAAACAAATATAAATATGCATATAATAAATAATACTGCTAATAATAATAACATTATACAAAAGCAATTTGTCATGAATAAACTGAAAAAGCCCCCTGAGATGAAGAAAGCATGAAGGCAGTGGTTTTTATATTTATGTAGAAAGTAATACATTTTGTAATATTTTAATCCTTTAATTCTTTTTCATTTGTAAAGATATTTACGTATTGCTCTGCATCCTGTGTGTATTAAGCAATGTTTAAGCGAGGTGCACAACTAACGTGCTCTGCGCTGGACTTTAGATCTGCTCTAAGCTGGTCTATTGTGCAGTCTGTTTTAGTTTCTCATAATAGCAATGCGCCTCAACACACCTCCTTTTTTAGACCAGAACGCCTATGAGTGGACATATGAGCGCAAATGCATTTGCAATTTAAACAGCGTGGTGAAAAACGTCAAAACGACACTTGCGTCAAGCTGAAACTAGCAAACAACAATTGCATCACGCCCTGTGCCGCATTGTGCCGGGTGCATGATAGGGCCCTATGTGTCAGCATAGTGGCAGATTCAAAAACAAGACTAACATTCTATGATAATGAGGGAGAGATCATCACTAATGGGCTTCCCCCTCTGATGACACGTACAAAGGGAGAATGTCAATCAAAGAGTTTTTTATGATCTGTGATGAAAAAAAAATAGAATTAATGCATCTGTACCATTAGACGCGGGTTATATTTACAGACTGTAGGCACACAACTGTGTTTAAACCACTTATTAAAAGGGATTTTTGCATAAAAGGTCCCCTTTAAAGTCAAAATGTTTGCACCTTGATTCACCTTCATTACATATATAATCTTTTTGAAAAATTGCTTATAAAATAGCATATGCAAGTTAGTTATATCATCAAAAATATCATTAATCGCAACACTCAAGAAACATATCGCATATTTTCCTAGTATCGTGCAGCTCAATTACATACCATATGACAATAACATTAGTTTAGTTTTTTATTTTACCTTGGCAGCTACGATGCTCACTCCCATTCCACAGTGCAAAGGTTTCTTAAGAGTTATTTTCCCTGGTTCAGATTTCTAACAATGAAAATAAAAACAGTTGATTTACAGTTTCAGTTTCAGAGTGGTTGAGCTCAAGCGGATCAAATGAAAAGCAAATGAGAAGTGTCTTGAAGAAGGCTGGGGCATGTCAGATACTATTGACTATTGACAAGATTTGATGAGAAACTGAAGTATAAGGTGATGTGAAAAAATCGTTGATCCATTTAGGCGGAAGTGACAAACTGTAAGTTTTGGGTGTTTATATCAGGTTTATATATTTTTAATGCTAATTTTATCACTGTTTTGGAGCACATTAGCTTATAGATATCCTTAAAACTAACAAACTGATATTAACATCTGTAAGAGTTTATTTTAATTTCACAGGACCTTAAATTGAGAAAATCAACTCAAGAAACGTTTCGACAATGGGATACGACAACCCAGCATTTATCAGAGCATAGAGACCTTGTTATAAAGTGTTACTCTTAAATTGTAATGCAAGTTTAAAACTACAAACACACTTTCCTATTTATAAAAGTAAATATCAGAAGCTGTTGTCAATAAATCAGAAAGGAATGTAGCTTAAAAACAACGTTAACTATAATTGCACTTTTATAAAAAAAAAATTTCATAACTTTAATTACAAATGTAATAAAAAAAACAAGCAACATACCCAAGTTGAGCAATCCGATGGCTGAAAGAATATGGTCCATGTGCCAACACAGTTAGAATTAGGAATCAACTTACAAAGACCTACAAATCAGGAGTTTTTCAAATTAGTGTTTGTAACAATTGATTTAAAAGACACCTATTATGCCCTTTTTTACAAGAGGTAAAATAAGTCTGTGATGCCTCTAGAGCAGGGGTGCTCAACCCTGTTCCTGGCGATCGACCTTCCAGCTGATTTCAGCTCCAACCCTGATCAAACACACCTGAACCAATTATTTAGAACGTGAGGAGCACTTGATAATTACAGGCAGGTGTGTTTGATAAGGGCTACAACTGAAAACTACAGGAAGGTCGATCGCCAGGAATAGGGTTGAGCACCCCTGCTCTAGAGTGTGTATGTGAAGCTTCAGCTCAAAATACCACACTAATAATGTTTTATAAGTCTTTGAAAATGACCCTTTTAGGCTTTGATCCAATTTGTGCTGTTGTGACTGTCACTTTAAATTCAAATGAGACTGTGCTCTTTTCAAAAGAGGGCGGAGCTACAAACACCTGTGTGTCAGCATAGTGGCAGATTCAAAAAACAAGACTAATGTTATCTCTGTGAAAACCTGAAAATGTTAAAAGAAGTGTCTCAGAAGATGGCTCTAATGGCAGGCAGCTGCTTCCCACTTAGGTCTGTTCATGCTAATTAGGGAGAGATGGTCACTAGTGGGCGGGGCTTTCCCCATCTGATGACACGTACAAAGGGAGAATGTCAATCAAAGTGTTTCTGCAGACTGCTTTTATCACGTTTGATTATAAACAAATAGAATTCATTATTTTTTTTTTTACCATTAGTAGCTGGTTATGTTCACACACTGTTGCCACACAACTGTGTTTAAACCCCTTATAAAAAGGGATATTTTTGCATAATAGGTCCCTCTTACAATGTAAGTGGAAGAACATTTAATGCTTCAGTGCTGCACCTTTGCGACAGATGGGCTCTAGAAACTCCTGAAATCCTTTAGGAATGCCACGCATGAAATCACAAGAATATCCGTCCTCAGGCAACAGGAAAGGCAGGTGAAGATCCAGTTCCTCTTCCAGTCTGATTTCTCCACCCTCTGCCTTCAGGACGTCTGTCGTGGACTTTGCCAAAGCAACTACACACTCAATCAGCGCCTTTAAATAATAAACCCTCTTTTTAAGTGGGAAAACATGGGGGTTATTATGCATACACTGCAAAATATGATCTGTATAATGAGTTTTTTGTATTGACAGGCATCTAAATATTTTAAATAAAGATACAGTTGAAGTCAAAATGATTCGCCCTCCTGTGTTATTTTTTTTCCAAATATTTCCCAAATGATGCTTAACAGAGCAAGGAAATTTTCACAGTATTTCCTATAATATTTTTTCTTCTGGAGAAAGTCTTATTTGTTTCATTTCAGCTAGAATAAAAGCGTTTTTTAATTTTTTGAGGTCAATATTGAGGTCAATATTAATAACTTTCAATTGGTTACAGAACAAACCACTGTTATATAATGACTTGCCTAATTACCCTAACTTGCTTAATTACCCTAGTTAAGCTTTTAAAGGTCACTTTAAGCTGAATACTAGAATCTGGAAAAATATCTAGTCAAATATTATGTACTGTCATCATGGCAAAGATAAAATAAATAAGTTTTTAAAAATGAGTTATTAAAACTATTATGATTAGAAATGTGTTAAAAAAAATCTTCTTTCCGTAAACAGAAAAAATATACAGGGAGGCTAATAATTCAGGAGGGCTGATAATTCTGTCTTTAGCTGTAAGTTTACAAGAGAAGCAAAATTGTATACGATATTAAATATTGTTTACTGAAAAATGCACCCAGGTAAAAAATAAATAAATAAATAAATCGGATTTACTAAATTGTTTTAAGGTAAGTGATTGCAAACAATTTATATGGGCTAAATTTAAACAAACACTATATGAAAGACATACAGAACAGATTCCTTATTTTTGACAATACAAAAACATGTCACCATCGCTTATTTGCCATTATGCAACACTATTGTCAACAACAGAAATAATTCAACTCTTTCAAATGTTAAACTGAATGTACCACAAATGTTTTATAATAGTTTCTCACCAAAGAAGTGTGTTTTGGAGAAAAATCTTGAATATTATAAATGGTTAATCATTTAACAAAGTTATAAATGAACTAGTGAAGTCATGTGATTAAATCACATTCAAAACAAAAGTTTGCACAAGTTTTTATAAATCTAAATATTTTGGTTGGGGTTGGGGCTCGTATGCAAGTGCCTGGTGGGCAGGTTTTCCTACGGAACCCGGCCAAGCTTAGCCCGAAGTAGCGATGTGAGACCCTCCTCCAGCAGGCCGGTGCATTGTGGAACTGGTGGTGGTCGAAGGTTAGGACCACGACAACCTGATCGTCAGGCACAGAAACTGGCTTTTAGGACATGGAATGTAACCTCACTGGGAGGGAAAGAGCCCGAGCTTGTGCGGGAGGTGGAACAGTATCGACTGGAACGGTGGAACGGCACCTCCACGCACAGCTTGGGCTCTGGAACTCAACTTCCTCTCCACATTGAGAGAAGTCAGCTGAGTTGGCTCAGGCATCTGTTTTGGATGCCTCCTGGACGCCTACCTAGGGAGGTGTTTCAGGCATGTCCCACCGGGAGGAGGCCTCGGGGAAGACCCAGGACACGCTGGAGGGACTATGTCTCTCGGCTGGCCTGGGAACACCTCGGGATCCCCCCGGAGGAGCTGGAGGAAGTGTCTAAGGAGAGGGAAGTCTGGGGTTCTCTCCTAAGACTGCTGCCCCCTTGACCCGGCCCCAGTTTTGTAATTTATGTATTGTGTTTGTATATTTACACTGTATAAAATGATGGGTTCTACACAAATCTTTCATGTCCCAACACAAATATATTAAGTTAAATTTTATGACTGAATATAAAGCAATTAAGCTTTTTTAAATATTTAATGCATGATTTATTAAACTCATGATTATATATATATATATATATATATATATATATATATATATATATATTTTTTTTTTTGTACCTGTACAGTTATAATAATCAATAAGGTTTTCAGAACCACTTTAGATCTTACAAAAAAAGAGAAAGAGAAAAAAGAGAGAACAAAATGCCCAATAGAATTCCAAGAACAAAATAAAATCTGAAAGAATAAACTAAAATTCAAAATAACAACATTGTGTTTACATGTATGGAAAACATTAAACCCCAACATTAAAAATTTGAAAATTTAATAGATTATTTCTAGATTGGTTAGATATACAGTATATATATAGATCCATAGATGATTCAAAGAAAGAGACAAAACACCAAATCACTTACAGGTGTGAAGTGTGCTTGATTGGGGCTGTAGTGGTATTTGCTCATGAGTGCTCTGAGCTGTACTGAGTTCAGCTTATAGCATGTGGACTGAATCATCTGGGCGTCTCGTGTAGAATAAGAGCTCATGGTCAGAAGCATCGTCGCCTGAAGGGAAACATTATTATTTAAAATACCAGTACTATCATAATGCAAAGCTGGATTCTCATCACAGGGTTTCTGCAGATTTCACCAAATCAAATTTAAGACTTTTTAAGACCATCATGAATGAAATTTCAGACTTATACAGGGCTAAACACGAAGGATTTCTTCATCAGCGGAAAACATTTTTACTTGCCTCATTAAAAAATTCTAATGAATTCTTTCTTAGCCACATATTTTTAAATAATGTGCCAAAACAAGCTAAAACGATTAACAAGCTTTTAAAACCTATCAAACTAAATGTACAATTTTATCCAGGTCAGTGTCCTCACAATATACACTATCTGACAATAGTCTTGTCATCAATCCCAGTTGTAAGAGCAACAAATAATGACTTGACTTCTAGTTGATTGTTTGGAAAACTGGCAGAAGGTTTTTCTGATGAATCATCTGTTGAACTGCATCCCAATCATCACAAACACTGCTGAAGACCTATTGGAACTTGCATGGACCCAAGATTCTCAGAGAAATCAGTCAAGTTTGGTGAAGTAAAAATCATGGTTTGGGGTTACATTCAGCATAGGGGTGTGCGAGAGATCTGCATAGTGGATGGCAACATCAACAGTCTGAGGTATCAAGACATTTGTGCTGCCCATTACATTACAAACCACAGGAGAGGGCAAATTCTTCAGCAGGATAGCGCTCCTCATACTTCAGCCTCCACATCAAAGTTCCTGAAAGCAATGAAGGTCAAGGTGCTCCAGGATTGGCCAGCCCAGTCACCAGACATGAACATTATTGAGCATGTCTGGGGTAAGATGAAGGAGGAGGCATTGAAGATGAATCCAAAGAATCTTGATGAACTCTGGGAGTCCTGCAAGAATGCTTTTTTCGCCATTCCAGATGACTTTATTAATAAGTGATTTGAGTCATTGCAGAGATGTATGGATGCAGTCCTCCAAGCTCATGGGAGTCAGACACAATATTCATTCTTTCTCCACTGCAGCATGACTTTATATTCTATACTGGACATTATTCCTGTTAAGTGACAAGACTTTTGTCGAAGCAAAGTCAGACCTTACTGTCCTAATTAAATCATTAAAAATCAAGGCATGATCATATTTTATTTTGGTAAAATAAGCGTAATCTAGAGGCCTTTGCAATTCATATAAGCCACTTCTGATACCAAATGATCAACTAGAAGTCAAGGTATTATTTGTTATTCCTAAAACTTGGATAGGCGACAATACTTTAGTCAGGTAGTGTATAGTCTATAAATACACAGATAACTTTTGAACAAATTTTATTGTAAGGAAGACAATTAAACCATATTGGTAAAGAAAGTTATAAAATAGAGTTTTGGGTAGTGAACACTCATCTGTGCATGTCATTAAGAAAATAATAATAGTTTGCCCTTGTAATCTTTAATTAGAATCTGAAAATGCACTTCCTGTTTGTTTTCAGTTAAATTCTCAGATTATGTCTCTCTGAACCATGCCCCTCCAGTTGTCAGTTTGACAACAAACAGAAATTTTGAGCAGGAGGTGTCTGTTAGGCTGCAATAGCTCTCCCCAAACCCTTTTCCCCATCTTTCTGAATGAAGTGCCTACTTTACTACATCCAATCAAGCTGGAAGTAGATAAAACAAGCCACGCCCACTGTTTTCTTATTTAATTATCCGTTGCTCTAAGAACTGCGTCACAATATGAAAAAAAAAAAAACGGTTACAGCTTCCAGCTCATGCGGACTTTAAGGGCGTACTCACACTATGCTATCCGAACCGTGCCCAGGACCGTTTCCCGGATCGTTTGAGTAGTGTGAGTGCTCTGAATCGGGCTCAGGCACGGTTCACTTGGCCAGCGCTGGCCCAGTTGGAAGAGGTGTGCCAGAGCGCAGTTCACCTGGGCTTTGGCGCGGTACGCTTGTGTGTGAGTGCAAATGCGCTGAGCCCGAAACTGAAAGCTAGACGTGACTTTTAAGGGACTGTTTGATATGGATTAATTAACCATTCGTACTGTTCAATGAATGCAAACTGTCGTAGAATATTAAAGACGCAAATCCTCACTGCACGACAGCTGCACCTTCAGCAAACCTCCTAATTCCTGCAGCAGGAGGACTTTATGATTGTTTATGACTGTCAAAAGTGGCTGATCTGTTCAGCGAAATATTACTGCGTGTCACCGCATCTCAAACGACTTAAACGATATAACTAAAGAAATCTCCACTGTGCTGAGCGAAAGCGCTTACTGAACAGCGCATCATCGATGACGTAAGCGTGCCCAGGCCCAAATGTAATGTGAGTGCGGGCTGTCTGGGGAGACGGGAGGGGGGACAAGCGTGCTTTGGCCCGGTTCAAGGCAACTGTACATAATGTGAGTACGCCCTGAGACTTCGCAGACACCCTGCATCATCTTCATTTTAAATCTGCTATACCTGGATTAAGCGGCTGAGATGGCAGTCGACAGCGAGCTCGAGGCCTTGTCTTTCTGCCCAGGCTTCCACATGTCTGAGACGCCGCCGTAGAGTTTTTCCCCAGTAGTTTGAGCAGAGCGTGGATCCTGGAGCTGTTATCCGATTCAAGATCCAGGAGCCCATGAAGTGAAAGAGCTGAGAGAAGAGCTGGATGCTCAGAGCAGGATTAACCCGGCATCTTCTCAACAAACTCATGCTCTTTATGAGAGTGTTCAAGACGCCTTCTGGAGAGAAAAAAACACAGAAAACACTTTTTACTAGAGATGCACTGAAATGGAAATTCTGGAAATTTTAAATACACTTGACAAGCCAAGGCAAGTTTATTTACATAGCACATTTCATACATTCAAAGTGCTTTACATAAACAAGAGTAAAAGGAACAAGTATAAAAAAACAACAACAAAGAATAAAAATTATTAAAAACATATTAAAATGTTTCCCCAATGCTGGGTTGTGACTGGAAGGGCATCCGCTGCGTAAAACATATGCTGGATAAGTTGGCGGTTCATTTCGCTGTGGCGACCCCTGATAAAAAAAGGGACTAAGCCAAATGAAAATGAATGAATGAATAAATATTAAAATATGTTAAAACAGGTTTTAAAGGGCACCTATTTTACCTCTTTTACAAGATGTAAGATAAGCCTTTGGTGTCTCCAGAATGTATTTGTAAAGTTTCAGCTCAAAATACCCATCAGATCATTTATTATAGCCTCCAGAATCTGCCAGTTTTTGGTGTATGAGTACAGTGTAGCTGTTTTTGAAGCCTGTGACTTTAAATGCAAAAGAGCTGCTTCCCCCCGCCCACCGCTCCAACGTACGAGTCTGTGTCTCGTCTTCTCAGCTTGCGTTACATCAGATAAACAGCAGTCAGTGATTGAGAGAGACATGGATGAAGCTGATATACAGCTCATTAGTCAAAAATAACAAGTAAGTTTATTTGATGTTTTTGTGGTGGAGTTTATTCAAGCCTTTCTGAAACGATGAGTCACACACAAATGCTGCTTGCAGTACAAACACACACACACAAACATATGTGCGTTTACTGACATCATGTGGCCGTGGTGATTATAGTGGTTAAGAATTAGCTAAAATTAATTACTGGGGTGCAGCTGATCACAGAGAGTTGGAACATATGTTTTAATCCCAGTTTCTTTGCAAAAAATGTTCTGTGGACGTGTGTATACAGAATCAGAATCAGAAAGAATTTGTTTTCGTGACAGAGCTTCTACAGTGCAACAGAATTACAGACAGGACTAAAAAACAGATAATAAATATATTTTAAAAAGTGAATGCAAATATACAAATTGACAAGTGTATGTACAGCTATATTACTATATACAACATTATATGTGCAGCTGTTATGTGCAAATTTGCATGTAAAGTGTGTTGTTAAATAAATATGTGTATTAAAGTGTAAAGCAAGTAGTGATGTTGGTTCCACAATTATTATCATCAAGTGTTCATGAGATGGATTGCCTGAGGGAAAAAACTGTTTCTGTGTCGGGCTGTTCTGGTGCGCAGTGCTCTGTAGCGTCGACCAGAAGGTAACAGTTCAAAGAGGCAGTGTGCTGGGTGTGAGGGGTCCATAGTGATTTTGGCAGCCCTTCTGCTCACTCTGGATAAGTACAGTTCTTGGAGAGTAGGGAGGGTTGTACCAATGATTCGCTCAGCAGTGCGAACTATTCGACGTAGTCTTCGGAGGTCGGATTTGGTAGCTGAGCTAAACCAGACAGTTATTGATGTGCAGAGGACTGATTCAATGATGGAGGTGTAGAACTGTTTCAGCAGCTCCTTTGGGAGGTTGAACTTCCTCAGCTGATGAAGAAAGTACAGCCTCTGTTGAGCTTTTTTGACAATGGAGTCAATGTGAGTGTCCCACTTCAGGTCCTGAGAGATGGTGGTGCCCAGGAACCTGAATGACTCCACTGCTGCCACAATGCTGTCCATGATGCTCAGTGGGGGGAGAGCAGGGGGGTTTCTCCTGAAGTCCACTATCATCTCCACTGTTTTGAGCGTGTTCAGCTCCAGGTTGTTGTGACTGCACCAGACAGCCAGCTCCTTAACCTCCTGTCTGTAAGCAGACTCGTCACCGTCCTGAATGAGGCCGATAAATGTGGTGTCGTCTGCAAACTTCAGGAGCTTGACAGAGGAGTCTTTTGAAGTGCAGTCATTCGTGTACAGGGAGAAGAGCAGTGGGGAGAGGACACACCCCTGGGGGGCGCCAGTGCTGATTGTGTGGGTACTGGATGGGAATTTTCCCAGCTTCACAAGCTGCTGCCTGTCCGTTAGGAAGCTGATGATCCACTGACAGACAGAGGTGGGCACGGAGAGCTCAGTTAATTAGGGCAGGACAAGTTTTGGGATGATAGTGTTAAAAGCCTAGCTGAAGTCAACAAACAAGATCCTCACATAGGTCTCTGGTCTGTCTAGGTGTTGCAGAACATAATGCAGTCCCATACTGACTGCATCATCCACAGACCTGTTTGCTCTGTAGGCAAACTGAAGAGAGTCCAGTGAGGGTTTAGTGATGTCCTTCAGATGGGCCAGCACCAGTTTTTCAAAAGACTTCATGACCACAGATGTCAGCGCCACTGTTCTGTAGTCATTTAGTCCTGTAAGTTTGGAAATGAATGATGGAGCGTTTGAAGCAGGAGGGCATGTTATTATGGAGATGTTAATTGTTATAATATGTAATTGTAGATGTAATTTTTATGCATGTTATTATACATGTTATTATGGAGACATGGCACCTGTCAATCAATTCGGTAGGCGGGGAAACCGCACTTCAACGTCATGTTGCGGTGGGCCTAAAAATTACTGGGGTTTGGGTTAGAGCTGAAGATCTTTGGCCGAACCCGGCGGGACCCGACAGGTTCAGGTGGGTTCGGGTTTAATTTCTATCATTTTAGACGAGGTCGGGTCGGGCCAGGCTTGGCTTGCACAGTAAATGAATAGTCATGTGATGCATTTCGATTAGCGCGAGAAAGTAATCAAATCGTTTGTTACAACATTAAAATCCATCCCTGCAAAGGTAAAACGAATGATGACGGAGAAGTTAAAAAGGGCGAATTTTGACTGTGATCAGGCCAGCCACCAGTTCAATAAGAATGGTCATTCTAGCCGCCAAGGTATTTCGGCGGTCGGTCATACACTGCGTATTATGGTAGAGCGCTAAACAGCAATGTGCAGCAAGCTGACAGAAACAAATCCTGCAGAGTCTTTATCTTAATTTCGTTATAGCCAAATACCCGTCAAAATTAAGAATTTAATTTCATTTCATTTGTTAAGAAAGACTTCTTTTCATTGGTGTGTTGGCCAATTTAAAGGCTAACTCTATGTACCTAGGTCTATTTAGAGTGCTGAGATGTTACGATGTTACAGAGGAATTATTTTATTTCTTCGTTCCAACTTCCAAGTGGCCTATAGCCTATGTTTGTTACGAATAAATTATGTTAAAACATATAAATGACTCATTATTGAAAAAAGGCAAAAGAGCTGTGTGCATGTGCACGTCTGAATAAAGTCGGGTTATAAACGGGTTCGGGCTTTATAAAGCTGTCAATCAAAATGTACCTGTCGGGCTCTGGCCGAATTCTGTCGGGCTTGGGCCCTATCGGGCCTAATTTTTATGGCCCGATTACAGCTCTAGTTTGGGTCCTATTATCACGTTGTGTTTCTATCATGCCAATATGGCAGACAATTCTGTCCAAACTGCTTACAAAAGATGTTTTTATCATAGGTGCCTTTTAAATGAATAAAAAAGTAAAGAAAGACATAATAGTGTGATCTGTCGGACGTAGCACACTTAGTTGAAAACCGAAACCATTAAAAAAGCAAGAAGGTGGCTGATTCGAGCCTCAGCTGGGCTAGTCGGCATTTCTGTGTGGAGTTTGCATGTTCTCCCCACGTTCGTGTGGGTTTTCTCCGGGTGCTCCGGTTTCCCCCACAAGTCCAAAGACATGCGCTATGGGTGAATTGAATAAATTAAATTGGCTGTACTGTATGTGTGTGAATGAGTGTGTATGGATGTTTCCCAGTACTGGGTTGCAGCTGGAAGGGCATCCGGTGTATAAAGCATATGCTGGATAAGTTGGCGGTTCAATCCGCTGTGGCGACCCCTGATGAATAAAGGGACTGAACTGAAGGAAAATGAATGAATGATTGAATAAATGAAGTAAATTGATCATAAACCAATTAAGTTGTCCCAAAAAAAACTTCAAGAATTGTGTTGTTTCAGCTCATTTTACATAAATAGTCTGAACAAGCAGCAAAAAATACATTTTCGGGTGAATGCAAGGACCTGATTTAAACATTACTTTTGCAATTGCTAAACATTTTACCTATTTCTTTTGCCTGAGCGCTTTCCTTTTTTCCGTCAGCAAAGAATGCAGGTAAGTGATTTTCAAGCTCAACCTGAAGCCGATGTGACAGACACCTGAGGAAACATTCATGCGTCATTAAACATTTAAAATGCTGTAAACATTTCAAAGCAGATGCGCATTTATCACACCTGAAAGCCGTCTGCACAATCTGAGCGAGGGTGTTTTGAGTCGGCACTGTGATGAAGCACAGATCTCCGTCCCGTCTGATGAAGTTCAGTAGCTCAGACGCGTTAGCCATCCAGAAAGCAAGAGACACCGCAATATTCCTCTGTTTCTACAAGAGAACGAAACAGGTATCAAAATGTTTTTATTGTTTTTGTTTTTTTGATTAATATACTTTAATTCCCAGTACTGGGTTGCAGCTGGAAGGGCATCCGCTGCGTAAAACATATGTTGGATAAGTTGGCGGTTCATTCCACTGTGGCGACCCCTGAGAAAGCCGAGGGAAAATGAATGATTGATATACTTTAAATTTTGCTTTTTAAAAAGTTAACAATACAAAACAACATCCTAAAATAAAACATGCACACACAGTATGTAAAAAATAAATGTAAACAAATATAATGGTATACATTTTTAAAAATAATTTAGCTTTTTTAAAAGTTAACAAAACAGAACAACATCGTTAAATAAAACATACACACATGGTATGTAAAAATAAATAATAGTATATTATGACGGTATTAAATTGTTGTTTTGTTTTTGGATTAATTTACTTAAAAGTTTCCTCTTTTAAAAAGTTAACAATATAAAACAACATCCTAAAATAAAACACACACACACACACACACCATATGTAAAAATATCAAATATTATGATAGTATCAAATAGTTTATTTTTTATTATTATTATTTTTTACATTTTGCTGTTAAAAAAAGTTAACAATAAAAACAACATCCCCAAATAAAACATACACACTATGTTAAAATAAATGAATAAAATATTATGAAGGTAATAAATGGTATTTTTTGGATTAATATTCTTTAAACTTTGCTAAAATAAAACACACACAAACACAGTATGCAAAAATAAAGAAATAAAATAATAATAAATAAATAAAAAGGGAGGGGATACAGTATAAATCAATGGGAAAGGTATCAAATTTTCTTGTGATTAATTGCTGAAGCTTTTATCACGATATACTGTATTATCGCGATATTTGTTTTTGGCTTTGTCATGACAACTTGACATTACCAGGACAACAAAACCTGTCACAAATCTGTCATAAACATGATTGTCATGATGCCATTATAAACATGTCAGGAATTTTATAACAGCGTCATTAATATTTTTTTGGACTTCAACTACAGCAGTACAAGCTGAATTTGTCATTAAAATCTCATTAAATATTAATGACGCTCTAAAAAAAATTTTGACAGGGTAATAACATATTAATTATTAATGAGACATTTTAATGACAAATACAGTTTGTACCACTGATTTTTATGACACAAATAAAATGGCCTCGTGTCATGACAATTATGTTTATGACAGATTTATGACAAGCTATGTTGTCTTGGTAATGTCAAGTTGTCATGACAAAGACCAGTTGTCATGTTTGCATTCAAAATGACATAACTGAGCAAATGACACTTAATAACAGCTGTCATAAGCATGCATAAAATCCTTATTATAAAGGATTCATGATAATGTAATGTAATATAGCACATTTATCGTGTATGGCTATACACCCAAAGCGCTTCACGATCATGAGGGGCGGGGGGAGGGGGGTCTCCACCCCACCCAAGTGTGCAGCATCCACTTGTATGATGCAACAGCAGCCAAAGGACAACAGCGCCAGTGCGCTCACCATACACCAGCTATAGGTGGAGTGGAGAGACAGTAATACAGCCAATAGAGTGGAGGAACTATGACATCACCTTGTAGGCCAATCGGCTGCTAGCATAAAACTGGTTCCCCTCGATAAAATTCCCAAAGGATTTTCCCATAGGCTTTTCGAAAATTGCAAATAATAAGCTCTGTGTTCAAAGTTCATTACACTTACACGTTTTGTCCAACAGGATAATCCTCACACCAAAATACAACTTAAATGCAAACGCAAGAATTGAAAAGCTAACATTAGGCTATAAATGGACTACAGTGCCCTCGGGGTGCTCGCCTGTGACGTCAGCACTACCCTGCTACAGACGACTTTTCAAGCTTCTTTTTAGAAATATGATCCATGACAAAGATTTACTCTCTCGGTTTATTATATTATAATCCATGCTAAATATTATAAACAAATAAATATGCAAAAACACATAGACCTACGTGCCTTCTGGATAGTTTTTTACGTGGGAAATGCATTTTGTTTTGCTTTACGGTTGTTGTAAAAGTTTTAAAACTCTATGTATAAATGTGCCTTCATAGTATTATCATAAGACATATTTAAACAAGTGTATCGCTCATGTGCAAACAGCCCGCTTACCTTAGTAACAGATGAAAGAAATGAGGCGTGAGGGACAAGTCTAATGTTATATGCCTGAGCAACATTCAATATTCTTCTTTTGTCTTGAAGTACAGCAAAAAGCAGCCCTAACAGTCACATATGCTACACATTTTAAGGAGTGTAAATATTGCAGTTATGACAGAGTTAAATGTGTTCAGATAAAGAAAAAACCTGATGAAAAATCAATTGATCACGTTAAAATGACAGTTAATATGTATGTATTTGTACACATTTATTCACACGTTTGCATTACTGAGAGCAGGAGAGAGACAGGCTGCACTGGTAAGCAGTATCCCCATAATATCGTTTAATTAAAATATATGATCAACAAATTAATGTCTTGACAGTCTTTACAAGTGAAGGCATTATCTATACACAGTATGAATTCCCAATTAGAAAAATACTACAAACTATAAAATACTGTTCATGAAAATACTTAAATAACAGACAAATCCAGATGCCCAACGCGAGTGAGCTGCGTTCCAGGCCAGTTCAGCTCGATGATGTATAATGTCTCCGACACCGCCTGTAGTCCAATTTAGCAACTTGATAGCAACCGTCTTTTTAAAGAAGCGTAACCGATTTAATAAATCAAGAGTGTGATGTAACTGATGTGTTTTATGTTGTAGAATAAAACGTGAAAGTATCTTGAGTTTGTGTTAGCCACGGACCTTATTTAAGCGATTTAACTGAAATCCCATTCAAAAAACCCATTGACTTTGGGACGAGGGAACCGGAACTGCTAAAATGCTAACTCGCTTCCGGGTTTTTACATACAAATTGACGTCATAGTTCCTCCACTCTATTCAGTGGATAGGGATGATTGGGAGGCCATGATTGGTAAGGTCCGATGGAGGGAATTTGGTCAGGACACCAGGGTTACATCTCTACTCTTTACGAGAAGTGCCATGGAATTTTGGGAAACATCAAAAAATAAAATAAATAAATCACAGGAGGGCTAATAATTTACTATATAATACTTCAACCATAGATCAAGGAATTCAATTGTGATCAATACAGTTACAGGTTTTTATCTACCTGAATGACATCCTGAATCATCTGCACAATCTTCTCAAATATCAGGCCGATTTTCTGCTCAGTCTGCTGGTGGGATTTATTTCTCTGGCTGGTTTTGATGGTTAAAAATCGTCCAACTAGATAAAACACATACGCTGGCGAGAGCTTGAAGTGAATGGTGGAGCTGTTAATATCGTTTATCACAGAAAGCAAGAAAGAGTCCTCATCTGAAACAGAAATTAATGACATACACATGTTAAGAACTTGAGAAGTGCATAAATTCCTGCAAAACTGAGTGATTTTATTGTACCTTTTTCCTTTAAAGAAATGCTGAGCGGGAGATTCCACTTCACTTCTAAGTCGTCTTGTTTAGTGCTTCAATAAAGAAAAAGATATGTTAATTTTTTGGGGATACTGAATGTTGATTTGTGGGTACGTTTAACAGAATACACTGATCAAAATACTGTACAGAAAATGGGAAACTTACAAAAAGCTAGGATTATACAGTACTGTGCAAAAGTCCTAAGCACTATACCAGCTTTGTTGGCCTAAGACTTTTGCACAATATAGAATCAATCAGTTTATTAAAAACAAACAGAAAATATAGAAAATAATGTGCTGCATTATATCAGGCTTATTTTAGCACTTTCCAGAGCTCTTCCTTAAGTTTAGAGTGCCTTATCTTTCTTTTTCTGTCCAGGTGATTTTATATAGCCTCAATAATATTCAGATCTGGACCCTGTGGAGGCCATTTCATGACTGTCTGGGCCCTATTTTAACGATCTAGGCGCAAAGTCCAAATCGCAGGGCGCAAAAGCATTAAGGGCGTGTCAGACTGCACTTTTGCTATTTTAAGGACGGAAAATTTCGCTTTGCGCCGCAGCGCATGGTCTAACAGGGTTGAGCTTTTTCTCTTAATGAGTTATAGGTGTGTTTTGAGAATAAACCAATCAGAGTCTCATCTCTCATTCCCTTTAAGAGTCAGTTGCGTCGTGCCATAGCGCATTTGCTATTTACATGGCGGACTTTGTAAGTGGAAAAACTGAACACTTCACTAGCAAGAAAACAGTTAAACAGAGCATCTGCAGAGATGAGCCTCCTCAGACATCCATTAGCCTACATAATTAATTTCCTTTGTTAAGCACAAAGATTTGTTTCAAAACTATTTCTAAATTCAGTTCTAATTTCCAGCAAATGAATAAATGAACAATAATAATGAAGTGTGGTCAAAAAACTGAGTTATATCCAAATACACATGCTATGCCCCATATGGTCTAAAAGCTGACAGGTGAGCAAATCTAAGCTTGTTTTTAATAAAACAAATATAAATATGCATATAATAAATAATACTGCTAATAATAATAACATTATACAAAAGCAAATTGTCATGAATAAACTGAAAAAGCCCCCCCCAAGATGAAGAAGGCATGAAGGCAGTGGTTTTTATATTTATGAAGGCTAGAAAGTAATAATTTTTGTAATTTTTTTTTTGTAATATTTGTAAAGATATTTGCGTATTGCTCTACATCCTGTGTGTATTAAGCAATGTTTAAGCGAGGCGCACCACTAACGCGCTCTGCGCTGGACTTTAGACCTCCTCTTAGCTGGTCTATTAAACAGTCTATTCTAGTTTCTCAAAATAGCAACGCGCCAGCAATGCGCCTCAACACACCTCCTTTTTTAGACCAGAACGCCCATGGGCACACATATGAGCGCAAATGCATTTGCTATTTAAACAGCGTGGTGCAAAATGTCAAAATGACTCTTGCGTCAAGCTGAAACTAGCAAACAACAATTGCGTCGCGCCTTGTGCCGCATTGCGCCAGGTGTATTATAGGGCCCTCTGTGTTTTCTGTTTCATCAGCTTTGTTTTCTTTCTCCAAATAGGATTTCACTCCAATTAGTGGATCATTATGTACCCATTCACATATATCCATCATAAGTTGGCATTTTACTTGTATTGTACATACTGTATATTACACTGTTAACAATTTCCTGTAGAATCTACAGTAATTTACAAAATTAAATTTACTAAATTTACTATTTAAAAAACTTACTAAATTACAGCAAAAATACCATATTTACATTTATAGTGTCATTTATTTTGCTGTATATGTATTTACAGTATTGCATATTTTTACTGTAAAATATACAGTAATTTTCACATTGCAACTTTAAAATACAGTAACATACTGCATAACTCTCCTCCATTAAAATAGTGTAATTTACAAAAATTGTTAACACTGTATATTAGGTTTTGTTTTTGTTGCTCAAGTTAAATTAAGATTTTGCATTTTAATGAAAAATTTACTAGTAAGCTTCCTTCCTTTTCTTGGGATTCTTACAGTTCCCAAACAAGTACAACTAAATCTCTTCAAATTAATCTCAACATTAATTTTCACTGGTGTGTAAAGTAGATATTTTTGGCTATATTTATGCACACATTATGACTGAATGCTTCTAAAAGCTTAAAGTCAAAATAAGCAAGTTACTTGTCACAATCACCAGCGATATATGCTTGCAGATACATGTGGATCACTATACAGACTACAAATCTGCCGGTATACAGACTACAAGTTCCAGTCACGCACCACACACACTCACACGGGTTCCTGATCCTGACTGATCGCAAACACACAGCCGGAGGATTGTCAAAGGCTGATTACAAGAACTTTAAATACAGCGCACATACACACATCTGTGCTTAGTCTTGTTATACTGTTTGTAAACATTACAACCCGGTTTCCTTGTCTTGCCGTGTACTGATCTTTGCTTTGTTTTATTTATTGTTTACGTTGTTTGCCGCTGAGACTGAGCATTCCCTTGTTATTCGACCATGACTCGGGATTCCCTGTATACATCTGTTTACCCTTGTGTTGACTGTTACCTGCCTGACCATTCTGTTTAATAAACCTGCGTTTGGATCCGCACTCTTTACTATTACATTCCATTACTATTACATTACTATTTTTATTATACTAATTGGTTTATGGTAAGTTTAATATTCATTAAAGCAATGAACTTGCAATGTTCCTACACTTTAACCCTTATATAATGCATTTTGGTCTGTTTTGACAAAAAAAAAAAAAAAAAGAGTCAAAAATGATTTAAAAATGCAGTTTCTACAAACGAAACAAAACTTTTCAAATGTTTTAAGTCTATCATAATACACAATTTTAGGAATTTTTTCACAATCTGTTAGGTTGGGGTTATGGTTAGTGTAAGTTGACATGTACTTGCTAAGTTTCTTAAAGTCAGTTAAATGTCAGTTGAAAGAGCAGTATCAACAGATATTAAGCAGACAGTCTACTAATACTCAAATGGATCATCAAAATAAAGTGTTACTAATTATTGTTTCAAATTAGCTAGGTTTTGTTATTTGGTTGTGTATGAGAAATATTTAGTTATAAATATAACTAATTAATTAATTCTCCAGTGGTGCGGTTCATGCGTAATTAGTAATTTCAAAGAAGTGTTCAGTTTTTTTAATTAATAATAAAAAAAAATGAGTTAAATGTGGTAATAGTGTGATAAAACATAGCAACTTTCAAAACTTTCACTCGTTAATATGAAGTTACTGATCTGGGGTGCGTTTCCGAAAACCATTGTTAGCCAACAAAGGTCGCAAGTTCCATCGTTACAAACATAGTTCGTTGATTTGGAGTTTTCCAAATCCATCGTTTCAACGAACATTCGCAAACTGCGTCACAAACTTGTACACTTGCAACTACACCTCTGGAGCTGTAGTTAGAAGCATAGTTCCTGGCTGTGTTCTATTCCCAGTTATCCCTCCTATGCCCTATACATTTAGAACATTCTAACCTTTAAACTTGGAATTATAAAAAGAAAAAACATTAAAGTCATCTCTCTTAGGTGTATTTTGCTTTCAAAGTATTTTTATAGTTTAGTTTTAGCGATCTTCATGTTTACAATTGCGCTCCCTTCGAAGTGCACTTTGAAAACATTGATGTCATGTTGAACACAGCCGTGGCTCATGACGAAAGCCATAGGTGACATATTATTTAAAAGCAGAATTTACTCCAAAGCTTGTGAAAACAAAAAACATAGCATACGTTACTACTTTTAATTTATAGTAGGTTATTTATTAAGTATCTGTACTGTATATGACATGGGCCTGCCTGTTGGTTAAAACATTTCTGCAGTGGTTTGCATGGCAAATTGTAAAAGTAGACTTTTCAAGAAATAAACGATAAATAAACAATATCCTGCTTAATAATAATAATAATAATTTTTATTATTATTATTATTATTATTATTATTATTATTATAATCATCATCATGGATTTTCTTCATTAATAAATTATAAATATTAAATTATATTTCTTAATAAATAGCCTCATTATTTATTTATTTATATATTTATTTATTTATTTATATGATTTATATATGATATTAGAATACGTGTTAGCTTTTGTAAGTGTCTTTATGTTTTAGAATAGAATATGCAATGTTCTCAATAATATTTGTATTAGGAAGGAACTTAAGCTACTGAAGAGGCAGTACAAGGCAGCAGGGGAAGTAGAGAGAGTGGGCCTAGTAGATCTGAGAAGAATCCTGAGGAAACAACTCTTGAACTTTGTAGGGCAGAGTTCCACAGGAGGAGGCAGAGAGAGAGTGAGAGTGAGAGAGAGAGAGAGAGAGAGAGAGAGAGAGAGAGAGAGAGAGAGAGAGAGAGAGAGAGAGAGAGAAGAGGGCAGCATTTTTGGCCAACCCTTTCAAGTTGACCAAGCAGCTTCTTGGCTAAAAGAGGACTGGCCAACTCATCTGCTCCAAGGACGCTATCAACAACCACCTCAAGGGCACTTATTCTGACCCAAACAGAGAACCACCGCAGAGTTCAACCTGAAGGAGCCCTGCCGGAGTGAAGTAGAGGAAGTGGTGAGGAGAGCAAGGTTAAGCTCAGCACCAGGCCCGAGTGGAGTGCCTTACAAGGTATATAAGAACTGCCCAAAGCTTCTACACAGGCTCTGAAATGCCCTGAAAGTCATCTGGAGAAGAGGAAAGATCGCCCAGCTATGGAGGTATGCGGAGGGAGTGTACATCCCAAAAGAGGAGAAGTCTGAGAACATCAACCAGTTTCGGATTATCTCCTTGCTAAGCGTGGAGAGCAAAATATTCTTCAGCATTGTGGCCAAGAGACTCTCCAACTTTCTGTTGAGCCATAAATACATCGACACGTCTGAGCAGAAGGGAGGTATACTAGGAGTCCCAGGTTGCCTGGAACACACATGCGTGGTAACCCAGCTCATTAGGGAGGCAAGAGAAGGCAGGGGGGACCTGGCTGTGTTGTGGTTAGATCTCACCAATGCCTATGGCTCAATACCCCAAATGCTGGTGGAGGTCGCACTGGAGAAACATCACGTACACCAGAAGGTGAAAGGCCTCATCCTGGACTATTACAGCAAGTTCAGCTTGAGAGTCTCCTCTGGCCAGTTAACATCAGATTGGCACCAGCTTGAGGTAGGGATAATCACTGGTTGCACCATCTCAGTGACCCTCTTTGTGCTGGCAATAAACATGATAGTTAAAGCAGCCAAGACAGAGTGCAGTGGCCCCCTCAGCAAGTCCGGAGTAAGGCAACCTCCCATTAGAGCCTTCGTGGACGACCTCACAGTGACAACAACTGCGGTACCAGGAGCAAGATGAATCCTCCAAGGGTTGGAGAGGCTCATGGCATGGGCACGCATGAGCTTCAAACCTGCAAAATCCAGATCCTTGGTGCTAAAGAACATCTGCAGTATTCTGGATCCAGAGATGCAAAAGTGTCCGGGGCAGAGATCGTCGTCAGGACAGGGAAGAAGTGGAGGACAGCAGAGGCAGTTCAACAAGCTGAAACCCGGCTGAAGCACAACGCCATAATTGGGGCAGTAGCGCAAGGCAGAGCCAGACTTGGGAGCCTAGCTGCAACCCAGTACAACTTGGGTAGTGGGAGGGAGAGGCAGAGCCCGGTGCAGGAGGAGGTACCTGCTTTAGATTAGATTAGATTAGATTAGATTCAACTTTATTGTCATTACACATGTACAAGTACAAGGAAACAAAATGCAGTAATTGAGGAGGAGAGAACCAGCAGAGCAGTGGCCATGCGGCAGCAAGGTGCCTGGATGAAGTGGGAGCAGGCCATGGAACGGAATGTCATCTGGAAGGACATCTGGACGTGGAACCCCCTGAGAATCAGGTTCTTGATCCAAGGGGTCTACGACTTTCTTCCCAGCCCATCTAACCTGTGCACATGGGGCAGAGTCGAGACACCTGCATGCCTGCTGTGTTCCAAGCCAGGGACACTACAGCACATTTTGAGCAGCTGCTCCAAGGCACTAGGCGAGGGTTGGTATCGATGGAGACATGATGAGGTCCTTAAATCTATTGCTGAGGCAATCAGCAAGGGGATCAAGGACAGCCGATACCGCCAAGCCACAGCCAAGGCCATTCACTTCATTAAGGAAAACATCAAAGAGCTGCCCTGATGGGTTGCTCTCCAAGGCCAGAGACTGGGTGATGTCAGTTGATCTAAAGAGGCAACTGAAAATTCCACCACACATCACCCAGTCCACATTGAGACCTGACATAATCTTGGTCTCTGAGGCCACAAGACAACTAATCCTGCTAGAGCTAACAGTGCCCTGGGAGGAGAGGATGGAGGAGGCTCAGGAGAGAAAGAATGAAAAATATCAGGAACTTGTGGAGCAGTGTCGGACAAAAGGGTGGAGGACCAGGTGTATGCCAGTGAAAGTGGGCAGTGGGGGATTTGCCAGCTACACCCTGAACAAGGCCTATGGTACACTGGGAATAATAGGCATCAACCAAAAAAGAGCCATAAGCAACGACGTGGAGGCAGCGGAGAAAGCATCCAGATGGCTCTGGTTGAAGAGGGGGGAACGGTGGGGGCGGTAGCATGCCATTTTGACATAGGCCGGGGTCTGATCACCTCGGTTGGGTCGCCTGGAGATGGGTGTCTGTTGCAAGACCCGAAACACCCCGTGAGTCCAGGAAACAACACTAATGATGTGTTCAAGGTTGTGCATTAGAAGATGTTTCTGTAACCGTAAAGGAAACATCTGCCCTATATGTGCCATTTACATATATTTCAATTAATATGGAAAATGAGTGCATGTTTTTACCAAAACTAATATTGGATTTTTTTTTTAAATGTGTGTGGTGTAAAACAATACAATTTGTTGAAACGCTCCCCAGATTGTATTAATTCTAAAATAGTAAATTATAACTATAATCCAATCCAGTGCAAATTAATATTTTAAGTGCAATATGCAATATACAGTATAGATTCTAATCTGATTATGATTGTTAAAATATCTCATATATAAGTACAAATGCTTCGTAACCAGCTTCTGGGAACAAAAATGCATCATAAAAAGTGATCCTCAACCTGTTGTCTTTACTTTCAGAGACATCTTGTTTCTTCGGCTTGTTTTTAATCTTCTCTTTCCTTGATAACGTCCTTTTGAAATTCTCGATGACTCCAACTTTTTCCTTATTTTCCACACAGCCATTCTGAAACAAGAGGATTGATCGCACGCTTGAAAATCCTGATATTTATCTGACATTCATTCATTCATTTTCTTTTCGGCTTAGTCCCTTTATTAATCAGGGGTCGCCACAGCGGAATGAACCGCCAACTTATCCAGCATATGCGCAGCGGACGCCCTTCCAGCCGCAACCCATCTCTGGGAATATTTATCTGACATACACTCAAAAAATGATGTTTGCTGTTTGTTTAAACTATAAAATGAGTTGAAACAAAGATTGTTTTGGGACAACTTAATTGGTTTATGTTCAATCCTCTTAAATTTATAAAAACTAATAAGTTAATTTATTCCTTTCTGTTGTCAGACCACAAATCGATTTTTTAGCATTTTTTACAGTGTACCCAAAAAAAGTGAGTTTGCTGCTTGTTCAAACTACTTATTTAAAATGAGGTGAATTACCAATTGGGGCTCAGTGGTTAGCACTGTCGCCTCACAGCAAGAAGGTCGCTGGTTTGAGCCCCGGTTTGGCCAGTTGGCATTTTTATGTGGAGTTTACATGTTCTCCCCGTGTTGGCGTGGGTTTCCTCCGGGTACTCCGGTTTCCCCCACAATCCAAAGACATGCACTATAGGTGAATTGGATGAACTAAATTGGCGAGTGTGTGTGTGAATGAGTGTGTATGAGTGTTTCCCAGTACTGGTTGCAGATGGAAGGGCAATCCACTTAATTCTGTAAAAACAATTGTTAACTTAATGGATGTGTGTTGAGATAACATGAATGAACTATGTGTAACCCAGCATTTTCTACAGTGTATTTGTGTATTATAGTAAAATGTCAGTGACTTCACACACCTGTAAAGTTGCACAACTCTCATTCCTCAAGACAAATCGGCCATCTGTGTCTTTATTCCAGCTGAGTTGAAGCATTAAAGGCTTTTCCGAAAGGTGTAATCGTCTTTCCTCTAAATGACAAAAACACTGAACATTCAGTGGTTGAAAACAAAGACTGAGAGCAGAAGAAGCCAAAATTATTATTATTTTTAATTTTTTTTTAAATATTTCCCAAATGATGTTTAACAGAGCAAGGATTTTTTTCACAGTATTTCCTATAATATTTTTTCTTCCGGAAAAAGTCTTATTTGTTTTATTTCAGCTAGAATAAAAGCAGTTTTTAATTTAAAAAAAAAACATTTTAAGGTCAATATTATTAGCCCCCTTAAACAATATATTTTTTGATTGTCTACAGCAGTGGTTTTCAAACTGTGGTACGTGTACCACTAGTGGTACACAGGCATCCTTCTAGTGGTACGTGAAGGAATCACTGAATAATTCAAGTGAAAAAAATAAACACATTAAACCCTTTGACACATACAACAATAACATTGATGTAATCAGTAAATTGAATTTAATAGGTTAAATCTTTTATTTTATTTTTAATTTTCTAATGTTTGTTAAGTTTGCTATCATTTGAAGCTAATCTCCTCCCCATATTTGTAACAGTTGTTGGGAGCATATCTCGTATTTTTATATCCCAATGTTGACAAGTATGGTTTAATGACTTGCTTTTCTGACACACAAAACCTACTCTAACACGTAGAAAGCAGATCTAATTTCTAAATTAAATATATAAATCCAAATCATATATTTAAAATACAAGTTAATGTTTAGATTACAAATATACAGTTGAAGTCAGAATTATTCAACCCCCTTTGAATTTTTTTTCTTTTTTTAAATATTTCCCAAATGATGTTTAACAGAGCAAGAAAATTTTCACAGTATGTCTGATAATATTTTTTCTTCTGGAGAAAGTCTTATTTGTCTTATTTCGACAAGAAAAAAAGCAGTTTTAAAATTTTTAAACACCATTTTAAGGACAAAATTATTAGCCCCTTTAAGCTATATTTTTTTCTGATAGTCTACAGAACAAACCGATATATAAAAAAAATCGACATATAATAACTTGCCTAATTACCCTAACCTGCCTAGTAAACTTACTTAACCTAGTTAAGTGTTTAAATGTTGTAAAGCTGTAAAGAAGTGTCTTGAAAAATATCTAGTCAAATATTATTTACTGTCATCATGGCAAAGATAAAAAAAATCACTTATTAGAAATGAGTTATTAAAACTATTATGTTTAGAAATGTGTTGAAAAAATCTTCTCTCCATTAAACAAAAATTGGGGGGAAAATAAACAGGGGGGCTAATAATTCTGACTTCAACTGTATACAAAAAAGTCATAAATACAAGCAACATCTATTTCAAAATTTTTTAAAAACATTTTACAAATGAACATGATCACATATAGCCTATATTTATGAGGTCCAAGGAACGTTTCCAGGTTTTGATGAATATGCTACTATATGTTAATACTTTACATTTAAGTACAGCAGTTTTCTGTTTACTTTTTAAGAGCACAGACTTTACTTTTAAAAGCACATTTTAATTTAAACATTATTTATTTTTTACCTGTAAGCACAGGGCAGTGTTAATGATCAAACTATTTATAATGTTTAAAGTGGCTGACAATAATAAATATTCATAATAATAGGAATTAATCTGCCTCATTTTTGAACTGTGCAGAGCTTTAGCTGCTTAACTAGGCCTGCTACGCTACTGTATTTTAACACTGGTCATTATGGTGGTACTTGGGAGCGACAATTTTTTTCTGAGGTGGTACTTGGTGAAAAAAGTTTGAGAACCACTGGTCGACAGAACAAACCACTGTTATACAATTATTTGTCTAATTACCCTAACCTGCCTAATTACTCTAATTAAGCTGAATACTAGTATCTTGAAAAATATCTAGTCAAATATTATTTACTGTCATCATGGCAAAGATAAAATAAAATAGTTATTAGATATGAGTTATTAAAACTGTTGTTTAGAAATGTGCTGAAAAAATCTTCTCTCCATTAAACAGAAGGGGGGGGGGGGGGGAATATACAGAGGGCTAATAATTCTGACTTCAACAGCATGCTAAATTTAGTCCTGGTCTCACCTTGATTTTCTAGGACTTCGTAGAGTGAATATGGGAAAAGTTGCAGGTTCCCATCATGCTGAAACTTCTCCAGCAGGGTTTCAATGACCTCTTGTGTGGTAGAAGTGCTTGAGATACAAATGCATTTGGTGGCGCAGTTTCCCGAAACATGGTCTTGGAGGTAGAAGCGAACAACTCCATGAAATACAGAGTCCTAAAAATAAAAGATATTTTTAAAGTGCGAAGGTAGAATGAGGAAACTAAATAAAATCCTAAATTTAAAAAAAAATGCAATTTTAGACGTATTTATTTCATTTTATTAATTTTTATAGCACATTAAAACAATGTAGCAGCAGCTCGGTGGCGCAGTGGGTACAATCGCCTCACAGCAAAAAGGTCTGGTTCGAGCCCCGGCTGGGTCACTTGGCGTTTCTGTGTGGAGTTTGCATGTTCTCCCTGTGTTGGCGTGGGTTTCCTCCGGGTGCTCCGGTTTCCCCCACAGTCCAAACACATGCGCTATAGGTGAATTGGGTAAGCTAAATTGTCTGTAGTGTATGAATGAGTGTGTATGGATGTTTCCCAGGGATGGGTTGTAGCTGGAAGGGCATCCGCAGCGTAAAACATATGCTGGAAAGGTTGGCGGTTCATTGCGCTGGGGCGACCCCTGATGAATAAAGGCACTAAGCCGAGAAGAAAATGAATGAATAAAGCAATGTAGTTGTGGAAAGTGGGCAGGGCCGAGAGCCATGGGAATGGAATGAGGCCGGGGCTTGAATGACAATGAAAAGCAGCTGTGCAGCACACCGGCCTCGAGTCCCACAGAGGAGTTCTGAACTATAAGGAGAGACAGCATTGGAAGACGAGAGAAGACCAGGCCTGGACATTTTATGTTTTACTTTTTCTTAGTTTTACAGCAGACTGTTTTATTTTTCCAGTGTGTTGACCAAAGAGTCTGTACAATTTTAAATAAAATAAATAAATAAACAACAATATCTAAACAAAATAAAACTAAATGGGTAAGAAGATAGATCAATGGCTCAGTATCAATAGCTCAGTATAGAGATAGACTTAAATACCAGGGACAAGAATCAAGCATTTATAATCATTGCTATTTGTTATCATTCATTCATTTACTTTTCGGCTTAGTCCTTTTATCTGGGGTCGCCACAGCGGAATGACCCACCAACTTATCCAGCATATGTTTTACGCAGCGGATGCCTTTCCAGCTGTAACCCATCACTGGGAAACACCCATACACATATACAATAACGGACAATTTTAGCTTACTCAATTCACCTACAGTATAGCGCATGTGTTTGGACTCTGGGGGAAACCAGAGCACCTGGAGGAAACCCACGCCAACACAGAGAGAACATGCAAACTCCACACAGAAATGCCAACTGACCCAGCAGGGGCTTGAACCAGCGACCTTCTTGCTAAGAGGCGATCGTGCTACCCACTGCGCCACCGTGATGCCCCGCTATTTGTTATCATTATTGTTAATTATTATCTTATTATTATCAATGAGATTAAATAGAAAAACTGAAATGCAAACTAAATTACATAAAAAACAAATAGCAATTGAAATGCGTGTAATTTTCTGAAAGCACTGAATCGAATGAAAATAAAATACCATAAATTAAGAATTTTTTGACAGCAATACTATTAAAAGAAAAACATAAAAATGATTAATTAAATACAAAAATTTATTTAAATCAGTTATTTATCTTAAATGGAAATGAGAATAATCACGAAAAAATTATATAGAATTACAAAAAGAATTATAACAAATAAAATTGTTCAGTAACATTTGTAGTAAAACTCTTTAAGATTAAATGAAAGACGTGAAAATAAATAAAATAAAAAATGTATTCAATTAAGCAAATTAATTGTAATTCCTTGATTGTAGACTAAGCAGGCAAAAAAATAAAGAATTCATGATCACATGAAATTAAACTTTAATGATCATAGACAATATTCATTGGAAAACTTGAAATGAAAAATAAATGATTTTTTTTTTTTTAAATCCCACATTTATTTTCTTTTTTAAATACATATTTTAACACCTTCATTAATTAACCCAGACATCAAGATCATCAAGTAAATAAATCCAAATAATACAGAAAAAATAAAACAAATCATACACTCTCAGAAAAAAAGGTTAACGGTGGTACAATCAATGTTCCTTAAGGAACAGTTTTGTACCTTTGTAAAAGTTGTACCTTGAATGCTATAGGAAAGACCTATGATACTGTTCTGTGCCTTTTATAGTACAACTGAAATAAAAGGTACAACTCCTTTATTACAATACTTATGAAAAAAATATGACTGGAAAGTGATTTATGAATAATTTCTATACTAAAACAAGAATCATCATTTAAAAGTATGTTTAAAGAAACTCATAAACATTAATTGAGTTCTATAATACAAAACTGGTAAAACAGAAAACTATAAGTATTGTAAACTAAACATTTAAGGCATTTTAAATAAATGTTTGCTAAGCATTTTTGACACTGTTAAGGTACAAACGGTCTTGTCACTGTGGACGTACCTTTATGGACCAGATTTGTACCTTTGAGGAAGGTACAATATTGTATCTGCAGGTTTTAAAAACCAAAGGTACATTTTGGTTTCCCATGGTACAAATCATGTCCTTAGAGGTACAAACTGCAATGGTACAAATTAGTTTCTTTGTCTTAAGGTACAATTCTGTTCTATAAAAAGGTACTGCTCCAGTGGCAAGGGTTTGTACCTTCTTCGGTACAACATTGTACTACTTTTTCTGAGAGTGTAGAAACAGTTTAAAAGTGTAGTGCTACCAATACAAAACATATTAGAAAAGAGTGTAATCTTTAAAGCTCACCTCATCCTGTTCAGTGATCTGGAACAGACTCAGATGGTTTTTATTCCAGCGTCGGATGTTTTCCTGAAGACTCTTGTGCTCCTCGGGAACCACATCAGATCTACGTTTCTCCTTCATATCTTAGTTTGCTATCAATTAGTTTATATTTAAAATAATACACAGCCAACTGGGATCAAACTAAGACTACACTTACTGTATGTTCACTGAGGCTCACTAACTCTTATGTCATTCTGTCCCTGATTTTTTCTTCCAGCCTGTTTAACACTCTAACTGATGGTTGATTGTTCTGGCTTGTTTGTCCCATTAACACAGTTTAAAGACTAACCTCATTTCCCATCACATCCTCCTAATGTTTAGAGTATTTCACTTCACCATTATATAGCGACCAAAACGAGCACACAAAATAACATAAAGCTGCTTTATGACAGCTAAAAAGGGCTGTATCATTTGACGAAATAATCTAATTGCATTTTTTCTGACTGATATTGTGATTTGATTTGCATCATGAAGTCAAGCTTTAACTCTGTATCCACTATAGTGTGCACCACACACACTTTATATGAAGGGGACATACACTGTACAAAATATCTGTTAAATAGTTTCCGTATTTTGTGACTGTGTTTTCTGTTTATTTACGGTTGTGAATTGCATTATGGGTTGTTGATCTCTGCTCTGTCGACTTTTGATGTTGAAAATTCAACTTTACAGTTTAACAAAGTGACTTTTAGTGACATTTTAGTCGTTTGAAATAATATAATGTATAAGAAATGATATATAGAGAGAAATAAGTCTGTAAAATAAAAGAAATTCTGCTGGCAGTTTATTACAAGGTGTTTGTAGCATAACATACAACACCAACCCAGATGATATATATTAGTTTAAACTATTACAAATATTAATAAAAGTCACATTGTTGGAAAGTTAAAAGTTGTCAGAAGAAAGATCAAGATCCCATAATGTGATTCACAAGCAGAAATAAAAGGGGAAAATAAAAACATGAGTCATAAAATAGGGAAAACTGCTAATTTACAGTGTATTTAAATATATGTTTATTAACTGTCTAAATAAACATGTCTGGGTTAATTAATGAAGATATTAAAAGTGTATATCTGAAATAGAAAAAGTAAAACATGTTTTTTTTTAAAAAAAGTTATTTAATTTAGTTTGCTTTCCCAGTGATGGGTTGCGGCTGGAAGGGCATCCGCTGCGTAAAACATGTGCTGGATAAGTTGGCGGTTCATTCCGCAGTGGCGACCCCAGATTAATAAAGGGACTAAGCCAAAAAGAAAATGAATGAACGAATTTAGTTTGCATTTCAAGTTGTCCAATTAATACTTCACGATCATTGAAGTTTTAAAATATTGATTTTTTTTTCATGAATTCTTTAGTTTATTTTCCCCTAGTCTACAATAAAGAAATTTAAATTATTCATTTGCATTATTTTATTTAATTTAGTTTCATGTTTTCTTTATGTTGTAGCCTTTCACGGTTAGCTAACTGCAATGTTACAGGATTTACTGTAAGTTTTCAAAATCAAAATGAGTTATCACAGTTTTAATGATAATAATGAAAATTTGAAAGGATAATACAGTAACCACTGGAAAATTTACTGTGGTTTACTTAAAACTAGAAATACTGAAAACAGTATTAAAAAGCTACTAACATTAGTTTCCATCCACCTATTTTTATGCACATTTTGGATATGGTTGATGGAAACGACAGGATGCGCCTACGTTTTGAAAATGCGCATAACTGAGTAGGATAAACTTTTTATTTGATAAGAAAAGATGCGCATAAACTATGATGGAAATATTTTTACCGAACAAATTCCTGTATGCGCACTAAAAAAGTCATGTGATTTTCTTATAAGAGATCATGTGATGATAAAAATGTGTGTGAATGGACAAACCAGCAGGCTGAGCACACTGTAAAACATCTGAAATGTTGTTTTGGTCAGTCTAAAATGCCGTAACCGTTTCAGTATCAGTGTTATTATATTATTAATGACCTCCAGAATCAAGAACGCCACCACACGTTCATTGCATGTCTGTATTGTCTTCTAAGGCACATGTCATTTATTAAATTAAGAAAAGATTGATGCAGATTCTCCTGCCGCAGCAAATTCTGTTTTTACTTTTGATATTTGGCGCCAGATAATCAGGAAGTGACGATTTTGATCTCTTTGACTGGATTAGATGGAAACGCAGTTTTATTCGCACGTCTTTTATGCAATATTTCAATTTTATTCATTTTCTTTTCGACTTAGTCCCTTTATTAATCTGGGGTCGCCACAGCAGAATGAACCGCCAACTTATCTAGCATATGTTTTACGCAGCGGATGCCTTTCCAGCTGCAACCCATCACTGGGAAACATCCATACACACTCATTCACACACATACACTACGGACAATTTAGCTTACCCAATTCACCTGTACCACATGTCTTTGGAATTGTGGAGGAAACCGGAGCAGCCGGAGGAAACCGACACGAACACGGAGAGACATGCAAACTCCACACAGAATTGCCAACTAGCTCAGCCAAGGCTTGAACCAGCGACCTTCTTACTGTGAGGCGACAGCACTACCTACTGCGCCACCGCGTCGCCCGATATTTCAATTTTGCGCAGAAAATTCATTTGCATCTTTGGATAGAAAAAAAAACTACTGACACACGAAAATCCCACAAAAGCTTCAAAAGAATTATGTTCAGTGCCAATTTGATTGTAAACTGATTCACTAAATTGTATTTTTTTTAAAAAGCGGTAACACTTTATAATAACTACACACTATGAATCATCTATTAAGCATTGTGAATTCATTATTTGTTAAGCTTTAACTCTACATTAATTAACGTTAGAAAGCAGTTTATAAAGACAGCTACAAATGCTGTATTCTTGACATAACTACATTTATAATGTGCTTAATAATTGGATTTTCATACTTTGTGACTGGTTGATTTTTCATTACTTAATTGAGTATTGCATTATTTACAAACCATTTGTATTTAAGAGTAGTTGAAGGTTTTTAAGATTATTCAGAATAAGTTAGTAAATGATTAATAAACTATTGAAATTAACGTTTATGTATATCTTATTATTCAGGCATATAGTAATGGTTACTATGTGTGTTAATAAATGCTTTATTAACTCAAATTGGTCCAGTTTTGTGACCTAATCTAAAGTGAGGACTATTCATGCTTTACAAATCCCTTATAAATGACAATTAAAGGCTCAGTATCATATGAGCAATAAATGTTTGCAATCTTATCTAAAAAATTAAATCACTGTAAAGTTTAACCATTGCTGAATAACAGGAGAGTGAAAATATACATAAAACTGAATAAAACAACAACAATATATTGCCTCACAGCAAGAAGGTGGCTGGTTCAAGCCTCGGCTGGGTCAGTTGACGTTTCTGTGTGGAGTTTGCATGTTCTCCCCACGTTCGCGTGGGTTTCCTCCGGGTACTCCGGTTTCCACCACAGTCCAATGACATGCAGTACAGGTGAATTGGGTAGGCTAAATTGTCCATAGTGTATGAGTGTGAATGGATGTTTCACAGATATGGGTTGCAGCTGGAAGGGCATCCGCTGCGTAAAACATGTGCTGGATAAGTTGGTGGTTCATTCTGCTGTGGCGAGCCCGGATTAATAAAGGAACTAAGCCGAAAAGAAAATGAATGAATGCAATGTTTAAACTGCACAGTAACTTTATTTTAGATAAGGTTACAAAGATTTATTTTTCATTTGATACCGTTTCATTTGTGTATCTTCAAACGAATAGAAATTAATAAAGTCGTTTATGTTCTTTTTTCCTGTTTAGAATATAACTGAGCCTTGAATTGTCATTCATAAGGGATTTATAAAGGATAAACAGTCCTCACTTTAGATTAGGTCACAAAACTGGATGAATTTGAGTTAATAAAGGATTTATTACATACAAATGAACTATTAGTAAATGCCTGAAGAATTATAAATGTTAATTTCAATAGTTTATTAATCTTTTACTAACTCATTCTGAATGATCTTAAAATAGCACCAACTACGCTTAAATGACTGCCTTGTAAATAATGCAATGCTTAATTTAGTCATGAAAAATAAATCATTAAAGTATGAATGTACAATTATTATAGGTCAATAATACAGCATTTGTAGCTTCAGTTATAAACTGCCTACTAATGTTTACTAATGTAGAGTTAATGCTTAACAAATAATGAATTCACTATTTGCTAATGCTTAATAAATGGTTCATAGTGTGTAGTTATTATAAAGTGTTACCAAAAAAGCTTGCTGAACTAGAAAATGTAGATTGGGCGTTGCTGAACGTGAAAAGGAATGCATTGAGTTGACCTTTTGTTCAGACACAAACAACATAATGAAAGAGTATTTATAGGTCATTGTCAGATGCTAATTAACATAATCTATTGTGCGTCTCTTCATTAAGAGTGAGTTTCATGGATGGCTGGATGTGAATTATGAGCATGAATGTAAACACTGCTTCAAATAAACACAACCAGAACAATGGGGGAAAAGTGAATATATAGATATAATAAACAGCAACTAAAACATTAGAAACAAAAGAATCGGTCATTTTTATAAATCTAAAAGCATCTGAAAAAACTTTTTCTGTATGCAATCTGCATATATTATGATATTATTGCAGTACTGCAAATGTAATCAACCACAGATCTTATGGTTTCATGTATTAATTGTGATTGAATCATTTTTGGGATGTTTTCTCGACAGCTTTCATTGGGACAATGTTTATTTCAGGAAACTGAGCACCATCTTTTTCCTTGTGTTTGTGCCTGCTGAAGAACAATTAACATTATTAAGAAGCTAAACTAATAACTATTGCTGAATATTAGTGAATTAACAACAAAAACCCAAAGCAACCTTCTCAAGTTTTCCACATCATCCACAGTTTCTGGTAGATCAACACCTTTCATTTCTGGCAGAAGCATCACTAGTCCACTGTACAGAACTGACATGACTCCTGAATACAGTGAAAGAGAGAAACATCATAAACACAAGAAATTGATTTACATTTTTATATCTGCAACTCAAAGACTTCTCACCATAGACAAAGAGGGGAAGTTCTTGCCAAATACTAGCTAATCTGTACAGAATAAATGGAGCAACGACTGCGCCGATATCACTGGCTGAAGAGCACACAGATACACCCAAGTTTCTGCAGCAGACAACAACAAAAAAAGAGGTAAATTAATACAAAATATGCCACACTACAATCATTGCTAATAATGATTGTACACCAAACCCCTAATTTGCTGCTTATTAGTAGTCATTAAGTAGTTGGGGTTAGATATTGGGTGTGATTAGGGATGTAAAATAAGATCATGTAGAATATGTACTTTATAAGTAGTAATCCGCTTGTTAAGTGTGCAAGCGCTATATCAAACTGTATGGGAAGACTCATCAAATGGTAATAATAAACATTTACAAAGGAATGTAATACTTTCGAAAATCACAATCGCAATATATATATGATGGCCAGAAAGTTATTTATTTTTTATAAATTGTAAAAATTTTGGTATTTGTGATGCAGCAAGTCCAGAGATTGCTGTGTACACTATTTTACATAAAATTCACAAATAAACGAATATTTTCTCAATTGAAGGGAGTAGTGGCTTGGACCCGGAAAAAGTATTCCATACGTAACCAATATGCCACGACTTAACAAGTGGATAATAAACAGCTAATATCTTAATAGGCAGCTAATAAGCCGCTAGCTAATAGCAAGAATTGTTTCTTAAACTAAAGCGTTACCAAAATATACAGTATTTTTACAGACAAATACACAAAGTTTGACACATGGCTGATATTTTCTGACAGTTTGAAGGTAAAATAATTCTCAAGTAGTTTGCATACTTGTGCTTTTTGAGAAGTAGTTGTGGTAGAAGTATTTGAAAACATTATGCCATCGATCTTATTCTGCAATGCAGAAGTGCGCTAGTTTTTGCAACTGTTTTGCGATTAAGTTGCCTATGGGAGAAATGACTAGGAATAATAAGTGAAGTTTTACCCAATAATTTCGAGAGGAGCATGTGATATAATTGATCGTGGCTAGTAGTGATGCCACAATTATCAATATAATATTGAACCGTTCGGTACGACATCCATGGTTCAATACGCGCTTTTGAATTGCGGTTTTCTCGGTTATACGTTTAAATAATTTATGTGCGTTTTATTTTTCTCCGAATTGACTGTTTGTGTGTGCCTGTAAGTCCACGAGCTGAGTTGAGGAAACTCCTCCCCGCGAGTATATATTCAATAACTATGCTCTAAAGTTAGGGGGCGCTTAACCATCACGGCCATGGTGAGTGACGGTGAAGAGGGAACAAGCACCGGTGTCTTTCAAATCTCCGGTGTGGAGACATTTCGGTTTTGCCGTTGAGTATAATGCCGAGGAAGAAAAAACAGTAAGCTAAAAAATGACTGTGTGCACTGCAAGCATTGTTTTACATGTATAGCCAGGGCTTAATTTGTGCCGGAACACGCCAGATCCGGCGCCTCATTTTACCGATCCCCCTCCTCAACCTCCCTCCTCCCCATCCGCTGTTCACTTTCATTTTCTTCCGCGATTCCCCAACCCTCTTCACGTTCTTCCGCAACACCCCCACGCGACACCTCTCCATCCACAGGTAACATGCCGGATCTGTTACCCCGATCTGTTTCGGGACCTCGCAATTCACAAATTAAGCACTGCGTATAGCCTACTCAAACGGAAACACTTCCAACATGACTGCACATCTGCGGCGCCATCACCCAGCAATATCGCTCTCTGAAGGCAGAATAGCAGAGAAGGTAATAAAGTCCTCCAATCCCTCACTGAATCTTCCCAGCAAACATACTGTTTCCGAGAGACACATACAAATGTTTATTTGAAATGGTAAATTTATGTTTATTAACTTCACATTCATGTTTATTTTCAAAATGCAAGAATTTATGTGTTGCCCAGTTTGTACATGGGCTACCAGCAGTTGTGAGATTTCAGTGTTCATTTTTTTATTATACAATACACCAGGAACTAGTGTACGTTTCTTGGCTTTTAAGTAAAATAAAGGAGTATTGCAATAAATTGTTTTTATGTTTTTCTCCTATTGCATTAAGTATAAAATAACAACAACAAAAAAACACGTGTCAAGCCATCAGAACTGAATCGAACCAAAAACCGTGTTAAAAAACCAAGGTATGTATTGAACCGTAGGCTAACTGTATTGTTGCATCCCTAGTGGCTAGCCTCTCATCTATAATCAGCAATAATCCAATCAGATTGATCTAAGCCTACAATAAACAGACCGATTTCGCCCTACTGCCTTATTTTCATTTTGGAAGAATCCCCGCTTCCACCCCATCTCCTCCTTTTTCTCCTTTTACCAGGGAGAGCTCTCGAGACCTAACTGATCTCGTACCCCCTTATATGCTTATTGACCAGGTGGGAGCCCTGGGCTCAATTATCTCCGAGCTCAGGGTTCTGTCTAGTAACAGCATGCCAAACCTGCTAATAGCGTCAAGCAATATTGAAGTGTGAATTCTTGAAATGGCAGAAAACAGTCAAACTACTTGCTTTAGAAACAAGTGCATCTATTACTATACATAAAAAGAAGAATAATATAATAAGAAAATGTCAGTTTGCAACATCAAGAAGCATAATGAGCTGTTTTTCATGTCTAAATCAATGAAAATGAATGAAAACGGAAGTCTCCAGCCAAAAAGACTGCGTCCACTCGTACGTGAAGAATAAGGTCAATAGGTGATTGGTAGGCCCACACGGAATCTGCGCGCGCAGAATTCCGCAGATTTTCCGCAGAATTCCGCAGATTTCCGCAGATTTTTAGCCCATCATTAATTCTGTTTATTTACTTGAGTAAATGTGTGTAAATCTGAATTTATTCAGTTTTTAAATTACACATATTTCATATATTAAGGTTTTGGTTATGAAACTCCCAAAATAATTCCGCAGAAATCCGCAGATTTTTACCAAAATTCTTCGCAGAAATTGCAAGAAATGTCCGCAGATTCCGTCTGGCCCTAGTGATTGGTAATTTATTGCTATGGCAACAGTGTTATGATGATAAATAAATCAATAGTATATTTGATTATTTTATTTAAGAAAACCTTCAATCTGTTCACTTTCACATAATGAAGCTGCTGAAGTTAGAAAGTGCTGAAGGTCTGTGCCAAATGTACACTACCTGACAAAAGTCTTGTTGTAGATCCCAGTTGTAAGAGCAACAAATAATAATTTGACTTCTAGTTGATCATTTGGAAAAGTGGCAGAAGGTCCATTTTTCAGATGAATCATCTGTTGAACTGCGTCCCAATCATCACAAATACTGCAGAAGACCTATTGGAACCCGCATGGACCTATGATTCTCACAGAAATCAGTCAAGTTTGGTGAAGGAAAAATCATGGTTTTGGGGTTACATTCAGTATGGGGGCGTACGAGAGATCTGCAGAGTGGATGGCAACATCAACAGCCTGAGGTATCAAGACATTTGTGCTGCCCATTACATTACAAACCACAGGAGAGGGCAAATTCTTCAGCAGGATAGCGCTTGTATCTCATACTTCAGCCTCCACATCAAAGTTCCTGAAAGCAAACAAGACCAAGGTGCTCCAGGATTGGCCAGCCCAGTTACCAAATATGAACATTATTGAGCATGTCTGGGGTAAGATGAAGGAGGAGGCATTGAAGATGAATCCAAAAAATCTTGATGGACTCTGGGAGTCCTGCAAGAATGCTTTCTTTGCCATTCCAGATGACTTCATTAATAAGTGATTTGAGTCATTGCAGAGATGTATGGATGCAGTCCTCCAAGCTCATGGGAGTCAGACACAATATTTACTCTTTTTCCACTGCAGCGTGACTTTATATTCTATACTGTACATTATTTCTGTTAAGTGACAAGACTTTTGTCTAAGCAAAGTCAGACCTTACTGTCCTAATTAAAAATCAAGGCATGATCATATTTTATTTTGGTAAAATAAGCGTAATCTAGAGGCCTTTGCCTTTCATATAAGCCACTTCTGATACCAAATGATCAAATTAAAGTCAAGTTATTATTTGTTGTTTCTAAAACTTGGATAGGCGACAAGACTTTTGTTAGGTAGTGTAGTGTAGTGTATTGTATGCAGAGAGAAAGAGAAACTAGATGTTGTTTTTAGAAGAAAGAACATCTAAAAATTAGAAGAATGCACAAGTTTGTAAAAAAAACAGTATGCACAACCAGAGATTTTCTAAACTAAATGGAGATGGAAATCTGTGTATTACTCACTATTGAAAAAAGTGTAATGGCTACCATGGATTCCACAAGGCACCTCAGTCAATCATGTAACGCAGCATTCCCTACCCTGCCTTCTCTTTAAAAATATAATTTTTATTAGGATAAAATGTACATTTGATTCACCATGAACGTGTTGTTTAGTGTAAAACATGTTGAAGATAAGCGAACAGGCTTTCAATTGATGAAATGACAAGTTATTTCCTCAAAAAAGCTGTGTATTGCTTGTAGTGACGCCTCTCCTCCATTGACTTCCATTAAAACAAAACTCCCTCTGGTCTCCTTCCTCACGTATGGACGTTAACATTAGCCGTTACACCTATTCAGCTAACGATTTCCAACCTTTCAACTATCATACAAAATATTTTCATACAAATATTTGGCAGCACAGTAACACATTGTTTCATATTCATGATAAAAGTCTGATAAATTGTCCAAACCTGAGTGGTGTTGGATACAGTTCAGTGTTGGCAAAATTCACAGTCTCATTTCCAATGGCAACAGCTAGTCTTCCAACTATCGCAATGGTTCTTCTGAGCCATGAAATATCTAGAAAGATAGAAAGACAAACACTCTGAACACCAGCCATACAGTTACATTCACACCACGAACAATAAAAATAACAATTAAGATTGAATATCCTGTCTAATTTGAAAATAAAAGAAGTCAGAACCACAACTACTGATAACACCACATTTAAAATCATGTTAGGGTCTCATATTATCCTTTATTAATTACTATTAATTTATTAATTATTAAAGGTGCAGAATGTAAGTTTGACACCCAGTGGTTAAACTAGGTATTGCACCACTGGTTCAAAAAGAGCAAGAGCAGGTTGCCAGATTGACGACATCAACAAAGACTGATTTAATTTGTGTTCTAACTAAAAGCAACGGCACATTATAGAAGAAATATTTTCCATATTAAAAGGAGTTTTTGTCCAAACCAACAGCTGAAATTTATATTTTAGAAAAGGCTTCTATTTCTTGTTGTTGAACAACAGGATAAACTGACAATGATCACCTCAGCTACACCTCATGTGCTTTATTCAGTGTTAACTGCTCAAGTGAGCAAAATTGAGTTTGAATGCCATTCTACATGACATTTATTGCCATACTACTGAAATCAGCACCTCAGATCTGGAAAATAAAATAAACCGCTTGAAATTGAACTTCAGATCGGTGACTCAAAACCAACACATATCAGTGATTCAGCATCTACATTTAATAATGTTAAAGAGGTTTAATATGTTTTAATTAACCTTACCATTTTTTTACCATTTCATTGGAGTGCAGTGAGTGCACTATTCTGTGCTTCTGAATGGCTGTATTTAAATTTCTGTCATGCTGCGTCTGGTGTAAACAGCCCACTTGCTAATCACTGCAAATCTCGTCACTTAGCGTGTTGTTAGGACACTGGGTTACAATGTAACCTGCTGACCTAATGTTTACATTTAATGTTTATTCATTCATTCATTCATTCATTTTCTTTTCGGCTTAGCCCCTTTATCAATCTGGGGTCGCCACAGCGGAATGAACCGCCAACTTATCCAGCACATGTTTTGTGCAGCGGATGCTCTTCCAGCTGCAACCCATCTCTGGGAAACATCCATACACACTCATTCACACTCATACACTACGGAAAATTTAGTCTAACGCAGGGAGAACATGCAAACTCCACACAGAAATGCCAACTGACCCAGCCGAGGCTCGAACCAGCGACCTTCTTCCTGTGAGGTGACAGCACTACCTACTCGCCACTGTGTCGCCTCATAATGTTTATGTTATTTGCTAATTAATAACCACCTCATGTGGAACTCTGAATCTGCGTCTCATTTCGGGGCTGCTACTGTCCACCTGAGGTTGCATTTTTGGTCGTGGACACAGCCTTCATGATTGAATGAATGTCACCAAAGCAACCCGGGGTGCTGAAATACAATTGGCTAAACTGGCAGTGGGCGGGTTAAAGTAACCAAAACATAGACACGTGCGTTACGTGCGTTCCGGCACGTAACGCACATTTTCAAAGCAGAATATCTGACATCTGCACTGTTTTTCAGATAAACAAGAATGTTCACTTAACATGTTTCTTAAATATCTGCAAACATATTATAGTATTTTTATGTTTTAGAAGAGTCAAAAACTTAGAGCACCTTTAAATATTAACTCCTAATGACGTGTCTGGGAAGTTTCAGCTCAAATGCCATTTTGGATTATTTGTTTTTACATGGTGTAAATGCCAATTTTTGTCAAAAAGAAAAAAACCTGTTGCTTTTATGTGCTTTTTTAAATGCAAATTAGTTGCTGTTCTCCACCCCCTTTAGAAAAAGGGTGGAACCTTTACAGCTTGCACCTCGGTTACTCCAGCAACAACAAATAAAGCATCTGCATGTGTTTTAAAGAGGACCTATTATGTCCCATTTTTACCAAATGTAAAACAAGTTTCTGATGTGGTAGAGTTTCAGCTCTTCAGTTTTAAAGTTTCAGCTCAAAATACCCCACAGACGTTAGCCCCTTTCACACAGTGATACCGGCAAATATCCGGAAAATTTCCAGAACGACTTTACTAGTAAATTCATAAAAAGGTGTTCACACAGGCACGGACGTTCTGGAATTTTTCCAGAAAAGACCATTCCAAAATACCGGTAAATTCTGACATCATTAACCTGAAATTATCTATAAACTGCTGCGCTTATATTTGTAAACATAGAAGGGGTCTGGCGTTTGTGTTTTGTGTAGAAGGGGGTCCGGTTATTTCACTTTTATTTAAAGCTTTATCATTTATGCAGCTGCTTGTGAGACATCCAAAGGCAGAAGCGTGCACCGCACCTAAATGTTTACACGCTTGACTACATTACAAATTCTGTAGATTGATAAGTATTGTGAACAACTTTGATGAAAACATATGTAGAAACACTTTCGCATGTCGAGATTTTCATAATATGTGTGTGTGCTGGCGCTCACCGGAGCACTCCTGCACTTCACGTGCACAAGCAACTGAAGCAGCTTGAAGGTAAACAAACGGCGGATTATCATAAGCATTTTATCGATAATGTTTTACACAGTTAGCATTCAGGAGGAACATAGAAACGTTATCTGACTAACATCTAGCAGCTAAATGTGTCTGGAAAATTATTGAAAGGCTTTTATTTTCATAAACAGAGCGAATGTGAATGCGTCTGAGTGTTCTGATTGGCTAAAGTAGACGTCTCACGTCAGCGCGTTCTAGATGAGAACACGCTCTTTCTGGCAATCTTCCTTCTGCGTTCACACAGAGCAGTATTCCGGCAAATTACCGGTAATGTTACAACTTCTCTTTCTGAAAAATTGCCGGAATTAATTTAACAGTATTTTCAAAAAAGGCCTGTTCACACATACAGACCTTTCCTGGAAAATTGCTGGTAATTTTTCGGAAAGGTCTGTATGTGTGAAAGGGGTTATTGTTTTATAACTCTTTGAAACTGAGCCTTTTAGGCTTTATAGCCTAATTGTGCTGTTTTGGTTGCTGTCGCTTTAAATTCATATTGTGCTCTTTTCAAAAGAGGGCGGAGCTACAAATGCCTGTGTGTCAGCATAGTGGAAGATTCAAAAACAAGACGATCACTAATTGGCGGGGCTTTCCTCTGATGACACTTACAAAGGAAGAATGTCAATCAAAGTGTTTCTGCTGACTGTTTTTATCAAGTGTGATTATAAACAAATAAAGTTAATACATTTTTACCATTAGAAGCAAGTTATATTCACACTCTGTTGCCACACAACTGTGTTTAAACCCCTTATAAAAGCAACATTCCACAATAAATAAATTTGAAAGCATAACACAACACATTTAATCATTTCTGGAAGTGTAACTTACTTGGTGAAATAAATGGTACAGCCAAACAAGCAGCACCTCCGATAAAATTCACTGTCGCCATGAGAGGCCTTCTGCCAATTCGGTCAACTAGAAAATAAAATATGAGTCCCGTTGGAAGCTCAACCACAGCTGAGATGAGAAAATCCAGGAAAACATTATCTCCAGTGATGCCTAAACGCAACACCAAACCCTGGAAAACCACAGCGCCTGTAAACCTGCAGGAAGAGGTCAACAAAAAACGTAAACATCACAGTGCATTTGGTTGAATAAAGGTTTACATATTCAAATTTATGTTTAATGCATATTTCATGACGAATGAAATAAGCTCACCATGCATATATCAAGATAAATGTGTGCTTCCTCATTTTAGGAGTCTTAAATAAATCTTTATATGAAGGACGCATGATTTCCTCTTGCTTTTCTATCAGAAGATCCATCTGAAAAATTATGAAAAACAGAAAAATTCTCATTTTCTGAAGACTCAGGGCAATAAAGACTACTTATAACACACTGATACATTTGTTTGCATTAATCCCTGATGTTGCCCGACGCCTCACAGCAAGAAGGTCGCTGGTTTGAGCCTCGGCTGGGTCAGTTGGCGTTTCTGAGTGGAGCTTGCATGTTCTCCCTGCATTCGCGTGGGTTTCCTCAGGGTGCTCCGGTTTCCCCCACAGTCCAAAGACATGCGGTACAGGTGAATTGGGTAGGCTAAATTGTCTGTAGTGTATGTATGTGAATGAGTGTGTGTGTGTGTGTGTGTGTGTGTTTCCCAGAGATGGGTTGCGGCTGCAAGGGCATCCGCTGCGTAAAAACGTGCTGGATAAGTTGGCGGTTCATACCGCTGTGGCGACCCCGGATTAACAAAGGGACTAAGCCGAAAAGAAAATGAATGAATGAATAATCCCTGATGTAAGCTAAATCTAAGCAAATTTTTAAAAATAAAAATAATAACCCATGTCATCTGTCAGACACTTGATTCCTGATTTGCTCTGTAACAAAACATGATGCAAAAATCAAAGCTGGAATTCTCTTGTAATAACTGTATTTACAAGATAAGCACAGACACCATCTAACTTTTTTTTTCCCTGAGGTATTACTGCAAACTTATTAGAAGTGTAAAAATAGTGCACAATGCCCTTCGATGCCCTTCCTGCTGCAACCCATCACTGGGGAACACCCATACACTCTCATTCACACACATGCACTACGGACAATTTTAGCTTACCCAATTCACCTGTACCGCATGTCTTTGGACTTGTGGGGGAAACCGGAGCATCTGGAGGAAACCCATGTGAACGCGAGGAGAACATGCAACCTCCACACAGAAACGCCAACTGACTCAGCCAAGGCTCAAACCAGTGACCTTCTTGCTGTGAGGCGACAGCGCTACCTACTGCACCACCGCGTCGCCCAATATAATTTATTGAAGTAATATAAATAATGTATTATTTATGTTTTAATGTGTTATACATTATATTTATCTTTTTAAAAATAGTTTACATTAGCAAATAAAACACAAGGTAGGTCCACTGGGCAAAAAGAGGATGCCTCTCAGACCCTTCTAGAAGCTCTCATTCATTCATTCGTCTCTTGTTTATCTTCATAGCATTTATGTGCCGTTATAGTATATCATATATAATATATATAGTATATAGTATATAATGTATAGTATATCAGACTTATTCAAAGTAGCGTCGCTGTGCATAAAAACGTTATGAATGCATGCTACACTTCTGACTGCACATTGTTTTCTTTTTCTTTTAATGCACAGAATTTTGAGGTAAGGGACGTTTTCATTTGCCATTCACTGACAATCGGACAGGCTCATGCAGTTCATTAAACTCCATCTTTTAAAATCTAAATCTGACGTGGAATAAAACAGTCTCCTCATAAAAGTCGGCATATCAGCGCGCTGCTACATTGAACACATATGGTTCGATTCAAGACTTCTGATTGGTTTTCGAGACATAGTAGCTTTTGCTGTCAAAGGCAAGTAGCGTTTAGAGGCTTTTGCAAACAAACTGTTATTTCTGAATGCGCTGACGCTGGGATTAAGATGATTTGAAGCAAATCTATTTGTTGAACATGTATTACGTGCCTAAAGCATTCGCTCAATGTCATTATCTCTTTTTTGGCGGAATTGGCGTTTAGCGGCTTTTGCATCTGAACTCTTCATATATATTACATTTATTTTTTCACATATACATGTATATATATATAACTTTTTCTCAAATATATGCATGCATGTGTGTATTTATAAATACATAATAAATATACACTGTACACACATATATTGTGTAACATATATAACAAACTTTTGGATGGATGCGATTAATCACGAGTCATTTTTGCCCAGCACTAATAAAAAAAACTTATATAATACTAATTATTTATAAACATAAATATATATGTAAATATATTTCTATTGTACATTTTACTATTTTATTTACAGTATGTGTGTGTATTTATACATATTTACATAAATATACACAGTAGTACACACATATATATATATTATATAAATAAAAACCTTTATCTTGTATGCGAATAATCATTGGACAGCACTATAAATAACATGCCTTTAAAACAACAACTTCACACTATAAACTATTAAATGCTAAAAAAAAGATTGTATTTTTTGTGAGAAGTGACAATTAAAACAATCAGCTTAATGCATACGATGCATATTAAGACTCATTTGAAAAAGTGTCCTAGAAGGGCTAAAAATATGGATTCAGGAACAATAAAGTGAGATAAATATCATCAAATTACCTCTTGAAAGTCTTCAGGAAGTGACCTTTTATTGCACTTGGCAATGCTCTTAACAATATTTAGAGCTTCTTTTGTCTTCCTTTGTGACAGCAACCATCTGGGAGACTCTGGAATAACCCTGTGACAATATTAATGCCTGCCATGTCCAGTAATTTATATGAAGGAATTCTAAACAAATATAACAAAGACTGACTAAAGTGGATCTTCATTTGAATTATGATTAAAAATCATTCATTATTTAATATATAATAATTCCTTACCAGTGGTAGATCAGGAAGATGAATGTAGGCAGAGTCATGGCCAGCTGCAGGTTTCTCCATGAAGGAATGTAATACGCCAGAGCAGGAAGCAAAACCAAACCCAATGAGTAAAGCGTACGGGACATAACGGAGACAAATTTCCTGTTGTTTGATCCAAAGAATTCGATAACTGTTTTTCAAAAAGTTAAAACAGATAGAGAAAAACAGGTTTATATAATCTGATAGAACACATTTTAATTTCAATTTAAAGCTGTAGTTTCTCCACAAGGAATTCTTTGAGGTTTGTTTAGTGCTTTTAGTAGTGCTGGGCAAAAATGTATCACAATTAATTGCATCCAAAATAAAAGTTTGTTTTGACATATATACGTTTTTTTTTTTTTTTTTTTTTTGACATGGACATGTTCATTTGTTTAAGTGTTTTAGCAGACTTGTTAATTCTCAACACCTGTACAAGTGAGGCTTGACATAAAATGAAAATAAAATAGATACATATACACAACATTTTAATTCTTTACATAAAATTGCTATAAAGCAAAAACAGCATGATCAAAAAAATGAATATATATATATATATATATATATATATATATATATATATATATATATATATATATATATATATATATATATATATATATATATATATATATATATATATATATATATATATATGTCAGGGTTCTGCCACTCTGGTCTTGTTAACTCTTGTTTTGGTGGCAGAGTCCAGACACTAGCTCTGTCTTGTCATGCTCTGTTGTGCTTGGCTCAAGTTTTCTCGGGTCGAGCACTTGTGTTCTGTCATTGTGTGTGTCTCTGTGTGCGCGCGCTGTCGTGAGTGCGTGCGGACCGTGCGCGCTCCCGCTTGATGTGGACGTATACGTTTTGCGCGTGCTTGTGACGCGCGCGCTCGTACTCGTGTTTGTTTTGTTCTGTCGGCATCGCGCTGTTTCATTCTCAGCGTCTCAGTCTGGTTGGTTTTGGTTTCTGTTGGCGCTGAGATGAAGCATGCGCGGTGCTTATGTGTGAGTGCACGGTAAGATGTTTACATCTATCGTGTGCTCGTGTCTTGCGTCTGTTGGTGTTGTCTAAGCACGTGGTTGGATGTTTACATTGTGACCGCGTGCTTTTTGTGGTGTGCTTCTATGTTGTCTTGAGAACACGCGGTTAATGAGTTCTCTCATTGGCTGCGTGTTCTAGTCTTGTATTGTCTAGCACTACCCTCCTTGTAAACCCATTATTAGTTTATCATGTTCACCTGTTTGTGTTAATTTACTTCAGCTTAAAATCTCCTCATGTCTGCTGTCCTGTGCCAGTTCGTCATCGTACATCGCCTTGTCCTGTTGTGTCCCTGTCTTGATCCCTGCCAGCCGGCCCAGTCTAGTTTGGTTTGTTTATTTGTCTTGTGTTTTTCCCCTCGGGTTGTTTATTTTGCCTTTTTATTTTACTTTATTATAAATAAATTTATTTTTTTTTCCTGCAATTGGGTCCTCGCTCCTTTTCCCCACCCGCAAACCTTGACATATATATATATATATATATATATATATATATATATATATATATATATATATATATATATATATATATATACATACACACACACACACACACACACACAGTTGAAGTCAGAATTATTAGCCCCCTGTTAATTTTTTTTCCCCAATTTCTGTTTAACGGAGAGAAGATTTTGTTCAACACATTTCTAATCATAATAGTTTTAATAACTCATTTCTAATAACTGATTTATTTTATCTTTGCCATGATGACAGTAAATAATATTTGACTAGATATTTTTCAAGACACTTCTCTACAGCTTAAAGTGACATTTAAAGGCTTAACTAGATTAATTTGGTTAACTAGGCAGGTTAGGGTAATTAGGCAAGTTATTGTATAATGATGGTTTGTTCTGTAGACTATCGAAAAAAAATATATAGCTTAAAGGGGCTAATAATTTTGACCTTAAATTGGTTTTTAAAAAATTAAAACCTGCTTTTATTCTAGCTGAAATAAAACAAATAAGACTTTCTCCAGAAGAAAAAATATTATCAGACATACTGTGAAAATTTTCTTGCTCTGTTAAACATCATTTGGGAAATATTTAAAAAAGAAAAAAAAATTAAAAGGGGGGCTAATAATTCTGACTTCAACTGTATATATACATACATAAGTATATTTATGAATGTGAGTGCATTTATTTACATAATATACACATTATACACATTAACTATGTAAATACAAACTTTCATTTGTTACAAATAGTTACATCTAATATTAAATATAAGCATGTACTCACTTAACACATATGTGGCGGTCCATGCTCCTTTGGCGAAAAATCCTTGCAAACATCGAAAGAACAGAAGCAGAGGGTAATAAGGAGAAAAAATAATACATATCCCAGAGACTCCAAGGCCAAATATTGACGCAATAAAACATGATTTTCTTCCAAACCTGTAAAGAAAATAATTTTACATTAGAGTTTTATTAGTTAACTTTCAGTTTGTGCATTAGCTAACATTAAGCATTAACATTAATTACACTATTTAATGATATTTAATAACATTAGTTCATACAACTCCATCAGTGAAGATACAATTTTGGATTTAATAAAATGAATCAAAAAAAAATGAAAACTGATTTCAAGCATTAAAACAACAACAAAAATTTAATACAGCTTAAAATTTTGTCTTTGTGTATTGTTTAATGTTTTATTAAACAATACACAAATAATGACTATCATAAATTTACCCTAATATGTAGAAGAAACCCACTAAAAAGCAAGAATATTTTACTTATTACTTATTCTTTATATATTTTAATATGTAAAGGACATAAGTATGTTATGTTATACAAGTACATACAAACATATATAAACATATACAGTCTATATATATACATATATACAGTCTATATATATACATATATACAGTCTATATATATACATATATACAGTCTATATATATATATATATATATATATATATATATATATATATATATATATATATATATATATGTATATATATATATATATATATATATATATATATATACATATATACAGTCTATATATATACACATATATACAGTCTATATATATATACATATATACAGTCTATAGATATATACATATATACAGTCTATATATATATACACATATATACAGTCTATATATATACACATATATACAGTCTATATATATACACATATATACAGTCTATATATATATATATATATATATATATATATATATATATACACATATATACAGTCTATATGTATATATATATATACACATATATACAGTCTATATATATATACACATATATAAAGTCTATATATATACATATATACAGTCTATATATATATACACATATATACAGTCTATATGTATATATATATATACACATATATACAGTCTATATATATATATATACACATATATAAAGTCTATATATATACATATATACAGTCTATATATATATACACATATATATACAGTCTATATATATATACACATATATACAGTCTATATATATATACATATATACAGTCTATATATATACATATATACAGTCTATATATATACACATATATACAGTCTATATATATATACATATATACAGTCTATATATATATATATATATATATACACATATATACAGTCTATATATATATACACATATATAAAGTCTATATATATATATATATATATATATATATATACATATATACAGTCTATATATATATACATATATACAGTCTATATATATATATATATATATATACACATATATACAGTCTATATATATATACACATATATAAAGTCTATATATATATATATATATATATATATATACATATATATATATATACATATACACACGCAAGCATATTATCCCATTTTATTTACACAAGTTAAAGATCTTTACTTGCATCAGATATGCTTTTTATGTATATAAAATCACTTTTGTAAAAAAGAATATCTTGTCTTTGATTCAACAATGTTTTAATTTACATAAATTAAGGCTAATAAATACTTTAGAAATTATGTTTTTACTGTTAAGTTATGTTAATTAATCTTGAGTTATTAAAAAAATTTTTTACTTAAATTGCCTTATTATTGTCAATCATTTATGTCATCATAGCACATGAAATTAGATGACAAGTTTAGATTACAAATATTTTGGCATGCTATACCAAAACAGCGTGCAGATACATGAAAGATTTATTTGATCAAACCTGTCAGCCAGGTATCCAGTCACTAGGGCACCTATAAAGAACCCTCCAGCTAAAGATACCTGGTTCAGGTCTGCAAGCCAGGAGTCTTCGCAAACCAATGAAAACTAGGAGACATGCAATATACAGAGTTATTACTACACATATATAAACATGTAACATATGCACAAACTCTTTACTGAGTAGCTGTGCTCAAGTTTAAACACTAATTAAAGCATGCAAACCCAAAGCAAGCAAATGCAAGTTAATCATTTGTTATTTTGACTTCAGCTTTGAGTCAGTTCTGAAGCAGAGCTGGTAGAATAAATTATTATATTATACTAAGAATGTTACTGTACACAAATAACCTTTTACTTATCATAATACTCACATTATAACAGCCCAAATGAAAAGATACTATACTTTTTGAAAAGAATGAAAAGATTTACTATAGTAAATATTGTGTATAGTGATTTTGAACCATACTGCGTATTACTGTATTATAACATTTATGACACTTTGATAATGAATGCAGCAGCATACTGTGGTATTAACTATAGTGAATTGATTAACCATATTAAATAAACTTTAGTTTTTACAACAGTAAACTCTGGTGTATTGTAGTATAATATACCATTCATTCATTCATTTTCTTTTCGACTTAATCCCTTTGTTAATCTGGGGTCGCCACAGCAGTATGAACCGGCAACTTATCTAGCATATGTTTTATGCAGCAGCCGCAACCCATCACTGGGAAACACCCATAGACTCCCATTCACACACACTACGGCCAATTTATCCTGCCCAATTCACATGTACCACCTCTTTGGACATGTAGGGGAAACCGGAGCACCCGGAGAAAACCCACGCGCACATGGGGAGAACATGCAAACTCCACACAGAAATGCCAACTGACCCAGCCAGGGCTCAAACCAGCGACTTTCTTGCTGTGAGGCGATCGTGCTACCCACTGCGCTACCGTGATAGTTGTAAAAACAAACTACAGTGTTGGGTCATTTGTTTACATCACTATAGTGTTTATGTTACCATAGCAACTATAAGATTTCCACAACAGATTACTTCCAGTAGTTTACAATAGTATGGCTCAAAGACACTGTAGAATTTACTATAAATTACTATTTAACCATTTTTACGCAGAAGTTCATGTTCTCACCTCAGTAATAATGGTGGTTCGGTTCTCATTAAACGTCCAGCCTTCATTACAGGCGGACAGATGAGTGCTGTTGTTGAATATGGAGATATTACAGCTGAGCGCGCTCCCGTTCCGAAGCGCGTCATCGAACTTCGCGCATTTACTAAACGCGCCGCGCGCGCCTGTGCGGGGAACCGTCAGATCCCGGACCTGCTGCTCTGAAAAACCACATTTCTCTTGAAGACCCGCAGTTTTACACCAGTGATCTGGTGTGTATCCTAAAAACACAACTCCTATCAGTACAAATGCGAGCAGCAGAATAGGCAAAGAACCTAAAACTGAGATTCTCTTCTGATAAAAGCCGAAATCTCCAGCGTGTTGCAGAAGTTCATCAAAATTAGACATCCTAACACGGGTTTGTTTTTAATCGTTATGTTATCATGCGGACTGCTGTTGACAGCTGAGTTTGTCCGTTTGGTCTGGTTAACTTAGGAGTCACTCACGCAGAGCATTTAAAGGTCTGTGGAGGAGGAGTTATGTAGCCTAAAAACCCGTTCAAAGTTCCTCCGAGTATATCATGTGACCAAACAACTGACAGAAGCGGTCTGAAACCAGGGGTGTGATATACAGGGGTGTTTGACACCCCAGTTAACGCTTAATCCCCACAGAAAGACGCCAAAACACGATCTATGAAAGGTCAGCCCTTTAAATATCGAGAAATAGATTGCTCTGATCTGTATCTTAAATAATAATGTTAATAATTAATAGATAATATAAATATACATTTGACCACCCCTATAACGGTTCATACCATTGTAAATACATATTCGCGCCAACCAGGCACCAATAGAGACGCAGACCTAAGTGTTCTACATATATAGCCTAAAGAAAATATTATTATTATTTTAATAGGCATGTACCTGCTCGCACATATAAGTTAAACAGTAAAATAATAGGTCTAAGTCCAACATTTCATGGTCATCCATTTGTTGGTGCAGGAATGTAATATTGAAACATGTTACTCTTCAAAAAGGAGTTACTGTTGGTCAGAATACACCCAATATTCGTCAAAAACACTTAAGACTTTAAGTTTGATTAATAAAATGTAATACATATATATATATATCAAAAATAAGTTGACCCCAGCTGTCTAAAACCTAGCTGTCTAAAGTCAGTGATTAGCACAAAACGTTTATGTACCTTATAGATGGTGTTGTGTTCAAACACACTGCAAGAAATCAGCAACCTTCTGTCAAGAAGGTCGCTGGTTTGAGCCCCGGCTGGGTCAGTCGCCACAGCAGAATGAACCGCCAACTTATATGTTTTACACAGCGGATGCCCTTCCAGTAGCAACCCAGTACTAGGAAACAAACATACACACTCATTCACACTCACACACTCCTACACTACGGTCAATTTTGCTTAATCAATTCACCTAAAGCACATGTGTTTGGACTGTGGGGGAAACCGGAGCACCCGGAGGAAACCCACGCCAACACAGGAAGAACATGCAAACTCCACACAGAAACTGACCCAGCTGGGACTTGAACCAGTGACCTTCTTGCTGTAAGGCGACAGTGCTGAGTCACCATGTTACTATCTCCTCTATTTTAATAGCGATTTCTCTTTTTTGCAATTGCGACCACTTTTTAAAAAGCAAATTCATCAACAACTTATCTGTGTTAAAATGTTCAACAATTATTTGCACCCTTTTCTTAGGTTGTTGATGTTCAATGGTCTGCATAATTGAGAACACTTAAAAAATCCAGTCGAACAAATTAAACAGAACTTGTTTGTATAGCTTCAGTACAGACCAACACCCAGCATAATTACAGTGAGTAATTAATTCCTGACATATTTGCCGTCAAACATTAGGATGTTTCTCATATGGCTTATTTCTTAGATGCGAAAAAGTAAAATAATTTTATTTATAACACATTAATGCCTAGCTTCTTAATATTAATCATATTAATTTTGAAACATCCTGAGCAGTGCTCGTGTTGAAAAACAAATCAACCTGTGTGATCTATGATTGGGATATTTTTAATGCGGTCGACTTGTTTTGGCCCTGATATGAACTTACTATGTTACTTACAATTACTAGTAACTGTAAGACAATCTGTACTTGACATGGATCTCTAATTTTACTCACCAGTGGGCTAACATCCGATCCTTTAAGATAATGTTGTAACTTCAGTAAATAGATATTATATTAAAAAGATAAATAAACAATATGCAAGGCACTAAAAAATAAACAGGAAAAGGAGCTTATTTTTGTATTATGGAAATGTGTGTAATGTATACTGAAAGTATGATTATACCGTGAAGATTGAGCTTCTGCTTTTGTTTAATAGTTAATTTGTTTTGTTGTTTGTTTTTAATAATTATAAATATGCAACGTAAGACAATTTTACATTTAGTCATTTAGCAGACGCTTTTGTCCAAAGTGACTTACAATTGAGGAGGCATTCAGCGATTCAACAAGAGGCAATACACACAAGTGCTAGTTATACAAATGAACTGTTAATGATAAGTGAATTAAGTGCCAGAGTAAGAAAAGGGGAGTGTTTATTTTAGAGAGAATGAGAAAAGTGTTTCTACAGGTGGTTTGTCAAGCCCACTCACCTGTGAGGCACACTTGGAAATGCAGTATATATAGGGGAATTACCAACCTATGTCACACATGATGTCAACAGTGCATACCGGTTGCAAAAAAAGACCGGTGGCAATAGCAAACATGTCGTGTTGTGCGGTAGGATGCCAAAATCGAACCGTAAACCACACTGCTTTAAATGCCAACCGCAGACGTCTTTGGCTAAATTAAATGAATGAAATGTAAAAATGTTACTTGACATATCCTGCCATACAGGTGCAGTTTGCTGTCAGAATGCAGTTGTTTTGCTTGTTGATGATTACCCAGGCCTTGTATAGCTCCGTCTTCTTTCCTTGTCTTTGGCTCGGCAGAACCTCTATTTTTAGCACTGCAAAGTTTTGAATCTGGTAATCGTGGAACATTGTTTCTTGCACATGACCACACAGAACACAATTGTTGGCATCCAAAGACTTGTAGGCCTTTAACTTCTCTCACTTGGAGTTTCAATGAGATAGTTGTATATTTCGGGCTGGATGCTTGGCCATTTCGTCTTATCCATATTGAGAGGGTGCTATCGTAAATGGACCTGTCAGACGAACGCCGCTCACTTTAACGTTAATTTTGCTGTATCACTGGGTGACAACCTGTTATAATACGCTGAAAGCGTTACGTAAATAATATATATAATATGTAATCAATACAACAACAAACTCTGTACCGCTACGGATGTCATTCCCTCGCTGTAAATGCTAGCGCTCCCAGTTTTTTTCTGCAATCTTGCTGCGCGCATCCTGAATGTTTACAAATCAGTAATTCGTCTATACAGTTGAAGTCAGAATTATTAGCCCCCCTGTTTATTTTTTCCCCAATTTCTGTTTAATGGAGAGAAGATTTTCTCAACACATATTTATTCATAATAGTTTTAATAACTCATTTCTAATAACGGATTTATTTTATCTTTGCCATGATGACAGTAAATAATATTTTACTAGATATTTTTCAAGACACTTCTATACAGCTTAAAGTGACATTTAAAGGCTTAACTAGGATAATTAGGTTAACTATAAGCAGGTTAGGGCAATTAGGCAAGTTATTGTATAACGATGGTTTGTTCTGTAGACTATCAAATTAATATATAGCTTAAACGGGATTAAACATTTTCACCTTAAAATGTTTTTTTTTTTAATTAAAAACTGCTTTTATTCTAGCCAAAATAAAACGAATAAGACTTTTTTTCCAGAAGAAAAAAATATTATCAGAAATACTGTGAAAATTTCCTTGCTCTGTTATTTGGTAAATAATTGAAAAAAAGAAAAATTCTAAGGGGGTTTAATAATTCAGATTTCAACTGTATATAGATAGATAGATTTTAGACACTGACAATAAACTATAATCTCACATAGTTGTAAAGTAACTAGTTAAAACTTTTAATTAATTAAAAATTGGTAATACAATATAGTTTACCAGTTTGCAGCTGGAAGGGCATCATGCTGTAAAACATATGCTGGATAAGTTGGCGGTTCATTCCGCTGTGGCGACCCTTGATTAATAAAGGGCCTAAGCCGAAAAGAAAATGAATGAATGAATGAATAATACAATACATATTTCTTCTAATACTGCCTTTCAGTTGACCAAATGTGGTCTCTTCATTGAATTAACTTAAATGTTTAAGTACAGATAACTGAAATTTTTCAGCTTTTATATTCTTTACTTCCAAGGCTGTTTAGTCACACCATGTTGGTGTTTTGTAACATTTAACATTTTACGAGGTGGGTCGTGGGTCCAATTCACCTATACCACATGTCTTTGGACTTGTGGGGGAAACCGGAGCACCCGGAGGAAACCCACGCCAAAACGGGGAGAACATGCAAACTCCACACAGAAATGCCAAATAGCCCAGCCATGATTCAAACCAGTGACCTTCTTGCTGTGAGGCAACAGTGTCACCCCTGCATGTATATCAATTAAGAAAAATGTACTGTATATAAGCATTTAAATATCTACATCAGATGTGTTCAGGTAGTGCCTCTGTCCTGCTGCGCTTCAGCAAAATTCAGCATCACAAGCAAAATGACCACCTTGTCTCATATAACATATATCAACCAATCAGCGCGGTTGTCAAGACAGAATTTCAAGTGCAACCAATCATTTTAAACAAAGACATGGTGAATCATTAAAGATATTGAAATGTTAAAATATTAACTAGAAAAGTAAAGTTCGATCTGTTCGGCGAAATATTAGACTGCGTGTCACCGCACATCAAACGACTTAAACGATATAACTAAAGAAATCTCCACTGTGCTGAGCGAGAGCGCTTACTGAGCAGTGCGTCATCGATGACGGAAGCGTGCCCAGGCCCGAATGTAATGTGAGTGCGGGCCGTCAGGGGAGATGGGAGGGGGGACAAGCGTGCTTTGGCCCGATTCAAGGCAACTGTACATAGTGTGAGTACGGCCTAAATGTCACTTTAAGCTGAATACTAGTATCTTAAAAAAATTTGTAATCAATTATTATGTGCTGTCATCATGACAAAGAAAAAAGAAATCAGTTATTAGAAATGAGTTGAAGAAAAAAAATCTTTCCGTTAAAAAGAAATTGGGGGGGGGGATACAGAGGGGCTAATAATTCTGACCTAACTTATCTTATTGTATTACATCCTATAGAAAAGTATATAATTTAAAAGTAAAATCAGTAGGTGGACCAACACTAGTTTTAGTTACTTTAACTTATTTTAATAAGTTCAGTCATTCATTTTCCTTCAGCTTAGTCCCTTTATTCATTAGGGGTCACCACAGCGGAATGAACTGCCAACTATTCCAGCGTATGTTTTACGCAGCACATGACCTTCCAGCTGCAACCCAGTACTGGGAAACACCCATACACACACACTCATACACTATGGCCAATTTTTGTTTGCCCAATTCCCCTATAGCGCATGTCTTTGGACTGTGGGGGAAACCGGAGCACTCGGAGGGAACCCACGCCAACACGGTGAGAACATGCAAACTCCACACAGAAACGCCAACTGACCCAGCCAGGACTCGAACCAGCGACCTTCTTGCTGTGAGGCGACAGTGCTAACCACCTATTTTAATAAGTTAATCAATTTAACAATTTATTAAAGTTTCACTTCATATGTTTAGTCAGTTTCATTGATGTAAGTTGAGATGACTAAAAGTTTATTTGGTAACACTTTAGAATAATGGTCTATTAGTTCATGTACAGTGCATCCGGAAAGTATTCATAGCGCTTCACTTTTTCCACATTTCTTTATGTTACAGCCTTATTCCAAAATGGATTAAATTCATTTATTTCTTCTAAATTCTACACAGAAGTATTCACAGCCTTTGCCGTGAAGCTCTAAATTGAGCTCAGGTACATTCTGTTTCCACTGATCATTCTTGAGATGTTTCAGCAGCTTCATTGGAGTTCACCAGTTGATTGGACATGATTTGAAAAGGCATACACCTGTCTATATAAGGTCCCAAGGTTGACAGTGCATGTCTGAGCACAAACCAAGCATGAAGACAAAGGAACTGTCTGTAGACCTCCGAGACATGATTGTCCTAAGGCACAAGGCTGGGGAAGGTTACAGAAAAATTTCTGCCGCTCTGAAAGTTCCAATGAGCACAGTGGCCTCCATCATCCGTAAGTGGAAGATGTTTGGAACCAGCAGGACTCTTCCTAAAGCTGGCCGGCCATCTAAGCTGAGTGATCGGGGAAGAAGGGCCTTAGTCAGGGAGGTGATCAATAACCCGATGGTCACTCTGTCTGAGCTCCAGCGTTCTTCTGTGGAAAGAAGAGAACCTTACCGAAGGACAACCATCTGTGTAGCAATCCACCAATCAGGCCTGTATGGTAGAGTGGCCAGACGGAAGCCACTCCCTGCCTGGAATTTGCCAAAAGGCATCTGAAGGACTCTCAGACCATAAGAAACAAAATTCTCTGGTCTGATGAGACTAAAATTTAACTCTTTGGAGTGAATGCCAGGCGTTACGTTTGGAGAAAACCAGGCACCGCTCATCACCAGGCTAATACCATCCCTACAGTGAAGCATGGTGGTGGCAGCATCATGCTGTGGGGATGTTATTCAGCAGCAGGAACGGGAAGACTAGTCAGGATAGAGGGAAAGATGAATGCAGCAATGTACAGAGACATCCTGAATGAAAACCTGCTTCAGAGTGCTCTTGACCTCAGACTGGGCCGACGGTTCATCTTCCAGCAGGACAATGAACCAAAGCACACCACCAAAATATCAATGGAGTGGCTTCACAACAACTCGGTGAATGTCCTTGAGTGGCCCAGCCAGAGCCCAGACCTAAATCTTATTGAGCATTTCTGGAGAGATCTGAAAATGGCTGTACACCGTCGCTTCCCATCCAACCTGATAGAGCATGAGAGGTACTGCAAAGAGGAATGGGCAAAAATTCCCAAAGACAGGTGTGCCAAGCTTGTGGCATCATATTCAAAAAGACTTGAGGCTGTAATTGCTGCCAAAGGTGCATCAACAAATTATTGAGCAAAGGCTGTGAATACTGATGTACATGTGATTTTTCAGCTTTTTATTTTAAATAAATTTGCAACAATTTAAAAAACTCTTTTTTTCACATTGTCATTATGGGGGATTGTGTGTAGAATTTTGAGGAAATAAATGAATTTAATCCATTTTGGAATAAGGCTGTAACATAAACAAATGTGGAAAAAGTGAAACGATATGAATACTTTCAGGATGCACTGTATTTGCTAACATTAACTAAGTATTTATAATCTCATAAATCATTTATTAATCCTAGTTCAACATTAACTAATGCATTATTAAAATCAAAAGTTGTGCTTGTTAACATTAGTTAATGCACTGTGAGTTAATGAACTAACATATACATCATTTAACTTTAATAACATTAACTTGCATCACTTAAACACTGCTATTTAATATTTACACAATTAAAATTGATAATTCATCTTGAATTGTATACATCCACTTTACATATACATTTGTAATTATGTTCATATCTATCTGCATACCTGATTATTAACAGCAAACTCTACATATATTCATCATTGTGAAGCTCTGTTCATAGTTAATACAACCTGTAATGTTCATAGTACGTCCATCTATAAATATCATCATAGTTTTTCTAGAATTGTACATATATCCTGCACTTGCTGCTATTGCACTCCTGGTTAGACCTAAACTGCCTTTAGTTGCCTTGTACTGGTACATGTGTAATGACAACACAATTGAATCCAATCCAATATAATGTAATCTAATATGACGTTCAAAGGTGCAAGGCTTTGTGAAACTGTGGTGTCAAACATTCACCAGAAAGCATAATTAGGTTGTATAAATGTTTTTATTTCTGATTGTTCTCACACTATTAGTCTGTCTAATCCACTGACAGCATGTCTTTGTCTCTGAGCTCCTGGTGTTCTTCAGACAGTGTTTCTGTGAGGGATCCTGTCTCCTCCAAATCCTCCTGTTTATCCTCCTCAACACAGACACCCATGTCTTCATAAGCTTCAGCCGGAAGATGGCGTCGGATGCTAAAAACATCTGCTAGCTCCAGTAGACGAGCTTTCTCATCCTTCAGGGTCTTCAGCTCTTTGTTTAACAGTGTTGCCTCTGATGGAGGATCACTGGCTGGTTCCGATGATGTGTTTGCTTCTTGACTGACCGCTTCTGTTATGGATGCCGCTTCCTCTTTAGTTTCTGCAGCTTCCTCTTTAGTTTCTGCTGCTTTCTCTGTAGGTTTCTCAGTATTTACGGATGGAGGAGAGGCTGTGTTTTCGTCAGGTTGTTGGAGCTTCTGAATTAGGGTTTTCCTCTCATCCTGAAGAGCTCGACAGAGATTCTCCAGCTTCTGGGTCTTCAGGGTGAAGAGTTCAAACTCCTTCTCTTTCAGGGTTTTCTGCATGGGAACATCTTGAAGATCTTAAACACTTTTACTGACTGAATTGTTTAGGCATTTGTTTACGCTCTTAAAATTGTGTTTTTTTTTATGTGAAGAAGTTTGGACATTCGATGAAGTTCAGATTCTTTTTTTCATATCAGGACAAAATATGATATCTTTGGGTTGTCTTAAAGGGGTAGTTCACGCAAAAAAAATTAATTGTTATCATTTACTGTGCCTTTAAATGTTTCAAACCTGTCTGAGTTTCTTTCTTCTGTTGAACAAACATTAAGATATTTTGAAGAAAGCTGGAAACCAGTAACCATTGACTTCTGTAGTATTTGATTTTCCTACTATGGAAGTCAGTGGTTACAGGTTTTCAGCATATTTCTTCAAAATATCTTCTTTTGTCTTCAGCAGAATACAGAAAAGAGTTTAAAACCACTTGAGGGTGAGTGAATAATCAGCATATTTCATTTTCTGGGTGAACTATGCCTTTAAATTTGGGAAATAAAACCTCAGATGAACAAAATATAGGATTATAGTCACCATGAAATTGAAATGTGCTCTTCTTATGGTTTTGTTTATATAGTAGTGCTTATAATAACCAACGTATCTGTGCATCGTTATTTTGTACAAATTAATTTGCCCTCATAATTTATCAAATACCATAACCTTCCCTGCCCCTCGGAATGACTTTTCTTCATTTCTGGTCACATGAAATGCCTTTTGGACGGAGCGGTCAGTGATTTAGGGAGGGGCTATTAGTCATTTAAGGAGGGGCTATTAGTCATTTAGGCTGGGGCTATCAGTCATTTAGGGAGGGGCTATTAGTAATTAAGGGCGGGGCTATTAGTCATTTAGGGCGGGGCTATTAGTCATTTAGGGCGGGGCTATTAGTCATTTAGGGCAAGTCATTTAGGGTGGGGATATCAGTCGTTTAGGAAAGGACTATCAGTCATTTAGGGCAGGGCTATCAGCCATTTAGGGTGGGGCTATCAGTCATTCAGGGAGGGCCTATCTGTAATCTAGGGCGGGGCTATAAATCATTTTGGGTGCGACTAGCAGTCCTTTGGAGCGAGGCTATCAATCCTTTAGTACGGGGCTATCAGTCATTTAAAGAGGGGCTATCAGTCCTTTAGGGCAGAGCTATCAGTCAAACAGGGAGGGGCTATCAGTCATTCAGTGCAGAGCTATCAGTCCTTTAGGGCGGAGCTATCAGTTGTTTAGAGTGGGAATATCAGTCCTTTAGCCAGGGGCTATTAGTCATTTAGGGCGGGGCTATCAATCATTTCGAGTGTGACTATCAATCCTTTGGGCTGAGGCTATCAATCCTTTAGTGCAGGACTATCAGACATTTAAGGAAGGGCTATCAGTCATTTAGGGTGGGGCTATGAGGTTTTTTTTTTTTTTGGTAGGGCTATCAGTTATTAAAGCCGCGGTCACACTGGACTTTTCTCCCCATAGACTTCCATTTATACGCACGCGAATGCGTCAAACCGGAAACGCAGGGTCATGCATCGAGTTTCACAGGTTGCTGCGGTGCAAAGTTCAAGCTTAGTGCTCTGACCTGCGAAATCGCATCACTTGACTGCGTGAGACCAATCCAGGATCAAAACATGACCTCTCTGAACAGAAATTTAAAACATGGAGCAATCGCTCGCTTTTTTAATGCCTAATCACCTTGTTTAATTCCGCCCCTTTTCGCAGCGCCGTACGACAGAATTTCGCAAGCTCAAACTCTAGTGTGACTGCAGCTTTAAGGTGGGGCTATTAGTCATTTAGGGCGGGGCTATCAGTCATTTAGGCCGGGGATATCAGTCATTTAAGGTGGGGCTATCAGTCATTTAGGGCGGGGCTATCAGTCCTTTAGGGAGGGGCTATAAGTCCTTTAGGGTGGGGATATCAGTAATTTAAGGCGGAGCTATCAGTCATTTAGGGAGGGGCTATCAGTCCTTTAGGGAGGGGCTATAAGTCCTTTAGGGCAGAGCTATCAGTTGTTTAGGGAGGGGCTATCAGTCCTTTAGGGCAAAGGTATCATTCCTTTAGGGAGAGGCTATTAGTCCTTTAGGAAGGGGCTATCAGTCCTTTAAGGAGGGGCTATCAGTCCTTTAGGGAGGGGCTATCAATCCTTTGGGGAGGGGCTATCAGTCCTTTAGGGAGGGGCTATCAGTCCTTTAGGGAGGGGCTATCAGTCCTTTAGGGAGGGGCTATCAATCCTTTAGGAAGGGGCTATCAGTCCTTTAGGGAGGGGCTATCAATCCTTTGGGGAGGGGCTATCAGTCCTTTAAGGAGGGGCTATCAGTCCTTTAGAGCAAGTCATTCAGGGTGGGGATATCAGTCATTTAAGGTGGGGCTATCAGTCATTTAGGGCGGGGATATCAGTAATTTAAGGCGGAGCTATCATTCCTTTAGGGAGGGGCTATTAGTCCTTTAGGAAGGGGCTATCAGTCCTTTAGGGAGGGGGTATCAATCCTTTGGGGAGGGGCTATCAGTCCTTTAAGGAGGGGCTATCAGTCCTTTAGGGAGGGGCTATCAATCCTTTGGGGAGGGGCTATCAGTCCTTTAGGGAGGGGCTATCACTCCTTTAGGGAGGGGCTATCAATCCTTTAGGAAGGGGCTATCAGTCCTTTAGGGAGGGGCTATCAATCCTTTGGGGAGGGGCTATCAGTCCTTTAAGGAGGGGCTATCAGTCCTTTAGGGCAAGTCATTCAGGGTGGGGATATCAGTCATTTAGGAAAGGGCTATTAGTCATTTAGGGTGGGGCTATCAGTCATTTAGGGAGGGACTATCAGTCATTTAGGGAGGGAGTATCAGTCATTTAAGGGCGGAGCTATCAGCTTGTCTTGTTTCTGCTTCGGTCCATTCATCAATCTTCCTTTATTTTATTAGCAAAGCCCAGCTTCCAATGATCCAATTAGTTCCCATAGGGATAAATCATGTGCTGCCCTACATTTTATTCTCATTTCAGGACCGTTTCAATTGGATTACATCACAATATGGAGAAGAAAAAAAAAAAAAAATCAATCTTATCATTTGTGTCATGGCGACTTTAACAAAGAATGAGTCAAGCAGTGTTAATCAAACACCTGAACTGATGATCAGAGGTTTGATCAGTGTGTTGGTCTGGAGCTTCAGGTGTGTGTGAACACAATGACTGTCACACAGATAAAGCTGAGCCAACACTGGGCAATGACCCCAAACACAGCAGCAAATCTACAACACAACAGCTGAAGAAGAAAAAAAACACTAAACATCAAGGTGTTCAATTGTAAGACAAAGTCCAGAGCTCATCCTGACTGAAATGCAGAAATCTCTAAAAGTCCTCCAGAATGATCTGAGAGATGGAGAAGCTCATCCAGAATATGGAGACTTTAGTCATTACTGCTAAACGTGCATCTGCAGGACCTGAATCATAAGGTCGTCAACCATTGCTTTTCCATCTTAGCTTTATTTTTGTGAAATTGTTGTTCATCTGACCATATAGTATTTATTATGTCCCGATTTGAAAAAACACCTACCTAAAGGTTAGAAAAATAATAAAAACATTTCAGAGGAGGGCTAATTTTGTCTTTAAATGTATATGAATGCATTAATAGAGCAACTTACATCAGCAACCATATCAACCAGAGCTTTATTGCAGCCGTCAAAGCGGGATTTCCAGGCCGATGCCTCTTTCTCCAACTTTTTCATCTTCTTCCCCATCTGTAAAATGAATCAACATTATACCAAACACATGAGACAGATGGCAAACACCTAACTGTTATTTAGTAGTATTTATGTTAGGGCTGCACAATATATCAGTTCAGCGTGGATACTGCAATGTGATCATTCGCAATAGTCACATCGCAGGATATGCAATAATGAGTCTGGATTATAATTCATCATTTGCATGTGTTTTTGAGGCTTGTGATTGTATGAGGATTTTAAAAAGCATTTAGGCATAAGAAATTGTATGGTAACACTTTATTTTGATGGTCCATTTGAGTATTAGTAGACTGTCTGCTTAATATCTGTTGATACTGACATTTAACAGTCCTTCAACAGACATTTAACTGACTATAAGAAACTTTGCAATTACATGTCAACTTACACTAACCCTAACCCCAACCTAACAGTCTACTTATAATCTAATGAGAATTAGTTGCAATGTAACTTAAATTCAACAAACGGACGGTCAAATAAAGCGTGACCAATTGTATAATAACGATTCTTTCATTCTCCTTCGGCTTAGTCCGTTATCTATCAGGGGTCACCACAGCAGAATGAACTGCCAACTATTCCAACATATGTTTTACACAGGGGATGCAACCCAGTAATGGGAAACATCCATAAACTCATTCACACACACATGCACACACACACACACACACACACACACACACTCATACACTACGGGCAATTTTGTTTACCCAATTCACCTATAGCGCATGTCTTTGGACTGTGGGGGAAACCGGAGCACCCGGAGGAAACCCACGCCAACACGGGGAGAACATGCAAACTCCACACAGAAATGCCAACTGACCCAGCCGGGTCTCAAACCAGCGAACATCTTGCTGTGAGGTGACAGTGCAAACCACTGAGCCACCGTGAAGTTTATTAAAATATAAATAATTTTCATTACAGTTTAACATTTTGTCCAATTTTTGTTTATTATTCGCCGTTTTCACTTCACAAATTAGTAATTTTAGTGCTTCAGTTTGTTGATTTCCTTTTTATTTTCATGTAGATTAAAGCTAATAACAAAACAACCCTGGCTTAAAGTCTCTTTATGTTGGACTTAATCTAAAAAGGTTTAGAAAATAATCCATATTATTTCATTCTGAGGACCGACACCTGAGACTTTTATTACATTTTTACAAATATTAATGACCACTAATTGAATAACCTGTAATGCGCTGTGGATACACACCTTGTCCATGTCCTGTTTGAAGCTGGCATAAACACCATTACTCTTAGACACCGATCCTTGCAGTTCATCAAACTTCTCTGAATATACAGCAAGCTGACAGAAAAAAATAGTCTGTGAACAATCTGTGAATAAATAAGAATTTGAGAATTTGAGAAGAAAAAAAACTAAATGTAAATTTACCTGAGCCTTCATGTCAACCTCCTGTTCTTTCAGAAGTTTAACGTGTAGTTTGGCCTCTGCGGCTTGCTTCAGTAACTAGAGATTAATACACGCCAGAAGACGTAATTAATACAGGTCAGTACATAAAAACAGTCCCAGAAAACAACAATAAATAATTACAGGTGTCATGCGTTGTACTTAAGAGCACAAAGGTAATAGCTTGTGGCTATACTTTGGGATAAATGTGCCGTGCATTCAAGTGATTTACTACCAACTCACTTGCAGTAGTTTTTTTGGGTTGCCAGGTATGCATTCTGGGATCAATGTTCATTAAGAAAAAATTCAGTTTTCATTGTGCATTTTGTATTATTACACTATTGGCCACTTTATTAGGTACAGCTGTCCAACTGCCCGTTAACATAATTTTTTTAATCAGCCAATCACATGGCAGCAACTCAATGCATTTAGGCATGTAGACATGGTCAAGACAATCTGCTGCAGTTCAAACCGAGCATCAGAATGGGGAAGAAAGGAGATTTAAGTGACTTTCAATGTGGCATGGTTGTTGGTGCCAGACGGGCTGGTCTGAGTATTTCATATACTGCTGATCTACTGGGATTTTCATGCACAACCATCTCTAGGGTTTACAGAGGATGGTCTGAAAAAGAGAAAATATCCAGTGAGTGGCAGATTTGTGGGCACAAATGCCTTGTTGATGCCAGAGGTCAGAGGAGAATGGCCAGACTGGTTCCAGCTGATAGAAAGGCAACAGTAACTCAAATAACCACTCGTTACAACCGAGGTCTGCAGAAGAGCATCTCTGAACGCACAACACGTCCAACCTTGAGGCAGATGGGCTACAGCAGCAGAAGACCACACCGGGTGCCCCTCCTGTCAGCTAAGAACAGGAAACTGAGGCTACAATTCACACAGGCTCACCAAAATTGGACAATAAAAGATTGGAAAAACATTGCCTGGTCTGATGAGTCTGGATTTCTGCTGTGACATTCGGATAGTAGGGTCAGAATTAGGTGTAAACACCATGAAAGCATGGATCCATCCTGCCTTGTATCAACTGTTCAGGCTGGTGGTGGTGGTGTGGGAGATATTTTCTTGGCCCACTTTGGGGCCATTAGTACCAATTGACCATCGTGTCAACGTCACAGCCCACCTGAGTATTGTTCCTTCCCTTTATGACCACAGTGTACCCATCTTCTGATGGGTACTTCCGGCAGGATAACACACCATGTCATAAAGTGCAAGTCATCTCAGACTGGTTTCTTGAACATGATAATGAGTTCACTGTACTCAAATGGCCTCCACAGTCACCAGAACTCAATCCAATAGAGCACCTTTGGGATGTGGTGGAACGGGAGATTTGCATCACGAATATGCAGCGGACAAATCTGCAGCAACTGTGTGATGCTATCACGTCAATATGGAACAAAATCTCTGAGGAATTTTCCAGGACCTTGTTGAATCTATGCCACGGAGGATTAAGGCAGTTCTGAAGGCAAAAGGGGGTGCGGTACTAGTAAGGTGTACCTAATAAAAGTGGTCAATGGCAAAGTGGCCAGTGTATATTTGGTGGACAGACATTATTTGCAGAGTGCAAATTGTAAACTACATAAGTATGCTGACGATTGGTTGAAAGCATTTTGGCGTACAACATAATGGTCTGCTTTGGGAGAATCACTTTAGTTAATTTAATAAAATAGGGTCATTAGAATAGCAGGTTGAATCACAGGATTCAAACATAAATCTATAGATGAATTGTATTAAATAGCAGTTCGGAAGAAGGCCATGGCCATATGTGATGATGTTACGCTTCCTCTAAACTCATGTTGTTGCCACCTGGACGCCGTTATAGGTCAGTGAAGGCAATTAAAGCAACCCACAAACAAACCTTTGAGCCAAACTTTTAAATAAAGTACAAATGTAAGGTTCTTATGTGAGGTAAAGACTTAAGTATATGTGATTGTGTTATGTGTATATTTTGTTATATGTAAAGTGAAACAAAGATCAACCTTCAGCTTTGGTTTAACAATAAACAATAACAATTATGAACGTAGCCCCCTAAAAAAAACAACTTTAAAACATATTTTTCCCCGCAAATGCATTTTCAAAAGAGCCCACGTGTGCAGGAAAAACACCACCCTGGCAACACTGCTCGTGTGGAGGGATTATTAGAGATGTTTTACTCACATGCTCTTTCTCCAGCTTGTGTTTTTCCTCAGACTCTTTGAGGATCAAGTTAACCTGTGCCAGTTTCGTCTCCAGTAATTTCTGCTGCAGGTCTCTGTGCTTGAACACTTTCTCAAGATTCTGCAGGAAACACAGAAATGCTAATTTTTTCAGGTTATAAGTGTAGTTGGACTTAGGTAAACATAAATAAATAAATACTGAAATTTTCTTATAGGTCTGAAGGTTTCTTATATCCGTAAGAAATTAGTAGAGTACATTTTTGTCTATAATTGATTATGGTGATCATCTATATAGGCAAGCCGCTACTCTACTTAGAAAACTAGATTCTGTTTATCATGCAGCAATACGCTTTATCACAGGTGCAGACTCGCGGACATGACACTGTATTTTGTACGATTCCTTAGATTGGTTATCTTTATATCAAAGGAGAAAATTACATCTGTAATCCTACCATTTGTAATTGTACAATCCTATCTTTCCAATTTGTTAACATTTCACATAAATAACCAACACACTAGATCTGGTTCCTGTATTCGTTTAACAGTCCCAAGGGTATTGTCAGAACTTGGCAAACGTGCTTTTTCCTTTTATCCTCCTAGGGCTTAGAATGACCTGCAAAATCAGCTTAATCTTGACACACTTCTGACTCGGAGTACTTTTAAACACCTTCTGTACAACGTCTAAAAGCAGGGGTGCTCAATCCTGTTTCTGGAGACCTACCTACCGGCAAATTTCAGCTCCAACCCTGATCAAACACACCTGCCTGTAATTATCAAGTACTGTTCAGGTCCTAATTAATTAGTTCAGGTTTGTTTGATTAGGGTTGGAGCTGAAATCTGCAGGAAGGTCGATCTCCAGCAACAGGGTTGAGCACCCCTGTCTTAAAGGATACTTTTTTTCATGATCTGACCTTTTTATGAAGGATGATTTTGTAATTTTGTGGTATTGTTTTTTTGTGATTTTGTATGTGAAACTTTTGTATGTGCTGTCTGCCGTCTTGACCAGGTCTCACTGGAAGAAGAGACAGTACTGTCTCAATGTGATCTCCTGGCTAAATAAAGCCAAAATACATTTTATTTTATTAATATATGAATTATTTATATTAATTAAAATATAGGGCATCACGGTGGCACAGTGGGCTGCACGATCGCCTCACAGCACTGGTTCAAGCTTCGTCTGGGTCAGTCGGCATTTCTGTGTGTAGTTTGCATGTTCTCCCCGTGTTGGCGTGGGTTTCCTCCGGGTGCTCCGGTTTCCACCACAAGTCCAAAGACATGCGCTATAGGTGAATTGGATAAACTAAATCGTCCGTAGTGTAAAATTTTATGGGTGTGAATAGGAGTGTATGGGTGTTTCCCAGGGATGGGTTACAGGTTGAATGGCATCCACTGCGTAAAACATATGCTGGATAAGTTGGCGGTTCATTCTGCTGTGGCAACCCCTGATTAATAAAGAGACTAAGCCGAAAAGAAAATGAATTAATTAAATATATTAAATATAAACATTTCTTATTTTTTATTATTTTAGTTTAAACTAAAAGGTTAATAACAAAATATTTAATAAAACATCAATAATATAAAATAAATATCTGTAAATAATCTTCTCTTCAATTGTGTGTGTGTAACAATATTTATTTTACTTTTATTAATATATGAATTTTTAATAATAATTTAAATTGGATTAAATACAAGCAACATTTATCTTTTTTAGTTTAAGCTACAATAAGTACAACTAAAAGGTAAATAATAAAATATTTAATAATAAAAATTATAAATAACATAAAATTTCTGAGAAGCAATTAACATTTAACAGGAGGGATAATAATCTTCTCTTCTATTATATATATATATATATGTATGTATGTATGTATTCATTAATTCATTCATTCATTTATTTTCGGCATAGTCCTTTTATTAATCTGGGGTCGCCACAGCGGAATGAACCGCCAACTTATCCAGCATTTGTTTTACGCAGCGATGCCGTTCCAGCCACAACCCATCTCTGGGAAACATCCATACACACTCATTTACTACGGACAATTTTAGCCTACCCAATTCACCTGTACCGCATGTCTTTGGGGGAAACCGGAGCACCCGGAGGAAACCCACACGAACGCAGGGAGAACATGCAAACTCCACACAGAAACGCCAACTGACCCAGCCGAGGCTCGAACCAGTGACCTTCTTGCTGTGAGGCGACAGCACTACCTACTGCACCACTGCGTCGCCCTATATATATCTATATATATATATATATATATATATATATATATATATATATATATATATATATATATATATATATATATATATATATATATATATAATTATAATATATATTAATTTTTTTATTCTGTATGTATGTTTGTGGGGGAGCTGTGAGAATACTGAAGTAATATTTATTTGTATTAATATATTAATAATATATTAATAAAATATAAGCAACATTTCTTATTTTTATATTTATAATAAGCACAATTCAAAGGTAAATAATAAAAAAAATTATAATAAAAGCTATAAATATAAATAAATAAATATATATACACTACTGGGCAAAAGTTTGGGGTCAGTTTTATTTTCATGATTTTTTTAAAAAGAAAATTATTCTGTTGATCAAGGCGGCATTTATTGAATGTAAAAAAAATTGTTAAGTTGTCAAATATTTATTACAATGTTAAATAACTGCTTTCTTATTGTATGTAGTTTAAAATAAAATTATTACTCCAGTCAATATTGCTTTTATTTCTATTACTATTACCATTAATAATAAAAAAATAATAATAATAATAATAACAATAATTAATATTAGAGTGATTTCTGAAGGATCATGTGACTCTGATGACTGGAGTAATGAAGCTGAAAATTCATCTTTAAAATCACTGGAATAAATGAATAAATTAAATGATAAACTACTGTTGAACAGTTATTTTATAGTGCAGTAACATTTCACTAGTTTACAATTTTGTACTGTATTTTTGATGAAATAAATGCAGCCTTGGTGAGCAGGAGAAGCTTATTTTAAAACATTTAAAAATCAGACTGATCCCATATTTTTGACCGGTAGTGTATACAGTATAAACAGTAACTAATAAAATGACAAAAACTAGATTAATAAAAAAAAAAACATATTTAACTTATAAAGACAAAACAAAAGAAATATAAATGACAAAAAAGCCAACTTTACAATTAATAAAAATAAATAAATAAACACAATGAAATATATAAAACAATAATAGTATCTCAGTAAGTAACAGCGTTCTCCTGTAGTGTAGTCATACCGCCTCCCGCTGGTCGTATTTGGAAATGAGGTCTTTGAGTTTCTCGGCCAGCTCGCTGTTCTCCTGACAGAGTTTGTTGTTTCGGCTACTGTGCTCCTCGATCTGGGCCTGGATGTCGCTCAGTGTGCTCTGGAAATGTGTGGTGATTTCCTTCCTCTTCAGATCGTCTTCACGACACCGCTGCAGAGTCTCCTCCTGCACAACAAAACAAACAGAGAATACCGATTTATTTATACAGTTGAAGTCAGTATACAGTATATAAGTTCTGTTTAACTGAAAGATTTTTTTCAACACATTTTTAAACATAATAATTTTAATAACTAATTTCTAACAACTGATTTATTTTATCTTTGTCATGATGACAGTACATAATATTTGACTAGATATTTTTCAAGATACTAGTATTCAGTTTAAAGTGGAATGTAAAGGCTTAACTAGGTTAATTAGGCAAGTTAGGGTAATTAGGCAAGTCATATAACAGTATTTCTGTAGGCAATCGAAAAAATATAGCTTAAGGGGGTTAATAATATTGATAATAAAATGGTTTTTTTTTAAAAATTAAAAGCTGCTTTATTCCAGCTGATATAAAACAAATAAGACTTTCTCCAGAAAAAAAAATATATTATAGGAAATATTGTGGAAACACTCCTGAATATGTTAAACATTATTTAGCAAATATTTGAAAAAGAAAAAAAAAAAAAAAGATTCACAGGAGGGCGAATAATTTTTACTTCAATTATATATATATATATATATATATATATATAAAATAATTTAATTTTGTAAAAATTTGAATCCCAAATAAGATACAGTGGGGAAAACAAGCTTTCAACACATCACCATTTGTCTCGGAAAACATATTTCTAAAGGTGCTGTTGACTTTAAGTTTTCACCAGATGTTCATAACAACCAAAGAAATCCATATATGCAAAGAAAACAAATCTAATTAGATTTCAAAAATGAAGTTATGTGTAATAAAATGAAATTACACAGGAAAAAAGTATTAAACACATGAAGAAAGTGAGGTGTAGAAAGGCAGTGAAAGCCCAGACAGCAGCTGAAATCTCTCAGTAATTCTTCAGCAACCCTCTGCTCTTCCTCAGTGTAAATGAATATGAGCTGCTTCAGTCCAACATCTACATTAGCAGGATGAAGATGAAACCAGGGTGGACATTTCAGCAAGACAATGATCCAAAACACAGCCAATGAAACTTTCAAATGCTTTCAGAGAAAGAAAATCAAGCTGTAGAATGGCCCAGCCAATCACCTGACCTGAATCCAATAGAAAATACAAATTAAAGTTCAGATTTGATAGACGAGACCCACAGAACCATCAAGATTTTGAAACTCTGTTGAGTCTGTGAAAAACTCACACCTGAGCAACGCATGTGACTTCATTCTCCATATGAGAGGAGTCTTTAAGCTGCTGTCACCAAAAAAGCCTTTTATATAAAGCATTAAATACATTTCAGTAGATCAGTACTTTCTCCTTGTGTCATTCAATTGTTATTACACATAACTATTTTTTCAGATTTTTTTTTGGTTAAGTTTTATTTTTATATTTGTATAGTTTTTTTTTTTTTACCAAAATCTGGTTCAATTGAATGTCAGCAGCTCTATTTCCTGCTGTATATAACTTATGTTTCTGTAAATAATAATATAAAAATGAAATAAAATGCAGCGTGTCTGATGCTTTAGTCAACGTAACCTAGGCAAATTTGCATATAACATATAGATAAGTGTAAGGATGAAAATTAGCATATGCATTTGTTTATACGGCAAAATCTTTTTCACCAAAGAAGGTCCATACTGACTCCAAAGGCAGATACTGATAAGATCAGGGTCTGGTGTGTGGACTTCGGGGTTTCACGATGTGGTCACATGTTGATTGGTCAGTTTGAATGTCTCAGCATTTGGGCTTTGGTCACATGGTCAAGAAAGATACAAAATAGCTGGTAAACTTTGCTCTGTCTCTTTTTCTGCTCTGGAGGCTATCTTCTCTGGCTCTACTGCTCTCAGGGTTTCTTTGAGGCCTACCTAGGTCCAATCCCAATTCTACCCCTTAGCCCTTCCCCTTACCCCTCGTTTTGCGCGTTCACGTGAAGGGGTAGGGGTGTCCCAATTCTCTTTAGCTTAAAGGCGTAAGGCTAAGGGGTAGATAGCCCTTCGAACAAAGATTTTTTAGGACCACACTCGAAACCAAGGGGTAAGAAAATTTCCCAGAATACATCAGCCACAACGGCAGAAACGCTGCAACCGGAAGTAAGGAGATCCACAAATTCACATTTTTTGTCATTACTACGAATTTTTACAACAAACAAACACGTTTTAATATATTCATAACCGCGTTCGTGTTTTACCGTCAGGCTTTAAAAAAAACTGCTAAAATAAAAAACGCTAAATTTCGCTATCTATAATTCCTAATAACTCCTGTACAGCAGTCTCACAACATTCTGACACTCGATGACAACAGAGTACCCTTTCAGAAAAGTCTAGTGGCTGGAAATGAGCTTTTTACAGTGTCTGCTATAAAGTTAATGTTGTTTTATGTGTGTTTACATACCTGTATTACTTGTTCTCAGGTAATGTGTTTTGGCTGAGCGCAAAGATAAGTTAGGTTAAAATATTAATGTAACCGCAGACACCTATTCTGCTCATCTGACTGATTGCTTGCCTATATGTTATACTTTTATAATGGTCATTATTGATTATTAAAACTGATATTCAGTGAAAGAGACCGGTTATGTTTCGTATTTTCAATGAAAATGAAAGGAGGCAGTAATGTTATACTGTAGATTCAAAGACCAAAGTCGGGGAATATGTAGTTAGATATAGACAACAAGATTAATTAAATTTCACGTTTAACAAATATAGTGAGATTAGATCCAGTCCAACGTGCACAGCTCTCATATGGGTGTGTGCTCAAAGCACGCTGCAGTGCATGCTAGAGAGTGTGTGTGGTCACATAATGTGCGTTTTCACTGTTTTAATGCAGACGCAGAGTTGTTCAGAAACGCTGGGTGAAACGCTAGTGTGAACATGGTTCGTTTTCATTCTGAAACGCCGTTTTAAAACTAAAATGTGTAAAACTCCTAGTGTAAACGGGGCCTCAGTCTTGTCTGCTGGCATTGGGGTGCTGTTTTCACCTTCAGGGTCTTGTTGTGTCTCTGCAGCTCTCGGCACAGGCTCTCCAGTTTGCTGCGGGCCAGAACGGCTCGACTGTGTTCACCCTGAAGCTGATCTTTCTCCTTTAGCACCTGGAGAAACTTCTTCTGCAGCATCTTCAGCTGTTTCTGGTCTGAGCGGTGCTCCTCCAGCTGCACACAGAACACACAGACTCATGATACTCATTTACATGCATAGAAAACACCAGGGGTCTCATTTATAAAACTCATGCATGGAAACATTCCTAAATATACGCCAGAATACATTATTTATTAATTGATTAAGGATTATGGCTCATATCATGATTTAAAGTGGTTAAATGAAGTCAATATTTAAGTTTTATATGTTTACTTAGGTGGCAGCATGGTGGCTCAGTGGTTACCACTGTCACCTCACAGCAAGAAGGACGCTGGTTCGAGTCCCAGCTGGGTCAGTTGGCATTTCTGTGTGGAGTTTGTATGTTCTCTCAGTGTTCGCATGGGTTCCCTCCGGGTGCTCCGTTTCCCCCACAGTCCAAACACATGCGCTATAGGTGAATTGAATAAACTAAATTGGCCATAGTGTATGAGTGTGAATGAGTGTGTATGGGTGTTTCCCAGTACAGGGTTGCATATACTATACTGTATTAGCCTGTCAAACATGATACAAAGCATTAAACACACATGCAGGATTTAAAAATACATATATTTTATCTAAATGCAAAGGTAGAATGATGACTGTACTCACCAGTTCAGCATGTTTTTTAATGAGAGTGTCCAGTTTCTTCTCAGGCGTCCCCAGTTTATTCAGACTCTGCATCAGCAGCATTGCTTCCTTCCCTGAGATCACAGACAGAGTTCACTTTTACATGCATGAAACAAATGCATCAATTTAACTTTACTTTTAGACTATATGTTCAGGGGTTAGACCAGGGATCACCAATCTCGGTCCTGGAGGGTGTCCAACTTGCCTCAACACACCTGCCTGGGTGATTCAAGTATGGCTGCGTCCGAAACCGCCTACTATTCAGTAGGTACTGCATTTGAATTTAAACGTACTACTCGGCCGATAGAAAAGTACGTTCTATACAGTATGAATGTGAGCAGTATGAATGGAATTCGGACGTACTACATCCGCCATTTTGTCATGGTCACGTGACCTACCTGCGTCAGTTGCGTCGCTTCACGTCCATTCATAAATTCTCTCGCGGGGCATCATGGGATAGCGCAGCGTCCATGGGATGCGCACTTCAGAATCTCGCCGGAAGTAGTAAGTCATCCGGGTACTTCTCGCATACTGATTTTCGAATTCTAAGAATTCGGACATACTACTCGGCTCGCATACTGATTTTAGCGTACTGTATAGTATGGAAGTATGCGGTTTCGGACGCAGCCTATACCTAGTAAGACCTTGATTAGCTTGTTCAGGTGTGTTTGATTAGAGTTGGAGCTAAAATCTGCAGGACACTTGCCCTCCAGTGACCCCTGGGTTAGACAATGTAGCTGAAATGCCTGGTTTTAGAGCACAATAATTCATTAGTATGGAGTAGGGCCTCCTTTTGTGGCCAATTCAGCATCAATTCATCTTGGGAATGACAGATACAAGTCCTGCACAAAGGCCAGAGGGACTTTAAGCTTGCAGAATAGTGGCCTGGTCACTACTGTATGTGATGCAGGTGGAGCAAAACGTTTCCTGACTCGTGCATCAAAAAGTGGCTCAATATTATTTGGATCTGGTGACTGTGCAGGCCATAGGAGATGTTCAACTTCACATTCATGTTCATCAAACCACTCACCTGATACACGGCACTGCCTTCAGGATACAATGTTTGAACCATTGGGTGCACATGGTCCACCAGAATGGTTCAGTAGTCCTTTCATAGGAGCCTTTTACAACATTGATTTTGTAATGCAATTAAAATACAATGAGTTAAATAGATTTAAGCACTCATTAAGCTGTTAAAGCGTAAAACGAGATGAAAGACCATGTAAACGCAAGCGGCATCAGTAGCAAAGTGGCAATTTTGTAATGGTGTGACAATTCTCTGGAAGTGCTTGGGCTGGCTGACTGAAAATTAAAAGTCCATGTGCATATACCCCATTCGCACCCTGGTCACTAATGTTCAGTGTGTTTGTCTCTCACCGAGGCCTTTCAGCATCTTTTTCTCCATCTTCTGCTCTCTGCTCTTTGACTCCTCCTCCTCCTCCTCCATCTCATCCTCCTCTGTTTCGTGTTTCTGTTCATTCAGCTGGTATGTGTTGATGATCTCCTGCAGCTGCTGAGACAGATCCTCCGTCATTTCTCCGTTTGCAGACTGAGCACAGCTCTCCATCTCCATCCTGAGGGGCGATTCTGCTATCCAGACTGGAGAGATCCAACAACACAATATTCAGACCCATGTAGACATTCAATGTTTATATTCGATAACTCAATAACTCAATATATCGTGATTATGAACATGCACAAGATTCTGCTATCCAGACTGGAGAGATACAACAACATATTGCAAAAAAATGCTTTGATTACTCAGAGTTTTTGTCTTGTATCTAGTCCAAACATCTAAAAATTCTTAAAATCAATAAGCATTTTCTAGACAAGCAAAAAAAATATTGTCTTGTTTTCAGAAATAATGTCAAAATGAAGTGAGTTTTTCCATTAAAACAAGCTAAATAATCTGCCAATGGGGTAAGCAGAATAATCTTGTTTTCCGTTTTAACATAAGATTATTTCACATAGCCCGTTGGCAGATTATTTTGGTTGTTTGAAGGAAAAACTGTGGTATATTATTTCTTAAAACAAGCCAATATTTTTTGCTTATTTTAAGAATGCTTCTTGATTTAAGAGGTTTTTTTAATATCTGGACTAGAAACAAGACAGAAAATAAAAGAAAAGCATGTTTTGCAGTGGATAATATTCAGACTCGTGTAGATATATGCAGATATTAAATAATTCGATATATCGTGATAATGAACATGCACTATTGATATCTAGGGCACTTCTAAATACAGTAAACAATTATTTAAACGTTTAGAGTGACTTTTAATAGTGTTCAGATTGTTGTATTTCAGTAGTTGTTCATTAATGCACCAAATGCTTTAAGATTTATACTGTATGTTTGTTTCTATGTTTGGTTATTCATTCATTCATTTTCTTGTCGGCTTTGTCCCTTGCGGGGTCGCCACAGCGGAATGAACCGCCAACTTATCCAGCACAATTTTACGCAGCGGATGCCCTTCCAGCCACAACCCATCTCTGGGAACATCCACACACTCATTCACACTCAAACACTACGGACAATTTAGCTTACCCAATTCACCTGTACTGCATGTCTTTGGACTGTGGGGGAAACCGGAGCACCCAGAGCAGGGGAGAACATGCAAACTCCACACAGAAACGCCAACTGACCCAGCCTAGCCGAGGTTCGAACTTTCGACCCAGCGACGTTCTTGCTGTGAGGCAACAGCACTACCTACTGCGCCACTGCGTTGCCCATGTTTGGTTATATAACTCCTATTTTCATTTATAGAGCTTAATTTTTGCATTAAGTACATTTACATGAACACCAATAATCTGATTTAAATATGATTAAGACAATACTCTGATTAAGAGTCTACCATGTAAACAGCAATTTTTGATTAATTAAATCCGATTAAACTTATAATGGAACTAAACAGAAATTGGATTAAGACGTTGAGTATGCTGATTTTAGTCGCATTACTGAGATGCAGTACAGACATGTAAACACCGCAATCAAATTATTACCGTTGTGTAGGAATTTTCACCGCATTTTGCGACAGGTTATTCCATACACAAACAGCTGTTTGACACTATTCTCTGCACCTACTGAGTCAGAAAAGGACCACAGACACACCCCACAAAATGCGGAGGGTTTTTTTCCTCCCATTCAGCGTGCGCTATCAAACTCCATTAAAACAACACTCTTCCAGCAGTTCTTACTTCATACTTGCATCCAATACCTCAGTTTGTCACGAAGGTATGAATGAAATGTTCCTGAATGAAAGTGAAACTGCCAAACTGCAGTTTAAGTCCCAAAATTAAAAATGAAACACCCCAAATTACATGAAAGTCCGGAGGAAATGTGGATAACGTGATGACGCAATGACGTTAATCAATCTGTGTACTGTAACATGTAAAACAGGATAATGAAAGGAACATTAAAAAAGCAACTCATGTAAACCCCTTAATCATATTATTGTCTTATTCAGATTAAGGCAAATCATTTGATTACTGATGTCCATGTAAACAGTCATTAACATTTAATATCTCTTGGAACTTATATATTATTTATTATAAATTATTTTATTTTTAAATATTTTCACATGGCTGGGTCAGTTGGTGTTTTTGTGTGGAGTTTGCATGTTCTCCCTGCGTTCGCGTGGGTTTCTTCCGGGTGCTCCGGTTTCCCCCACAGTCCAAAGACATGGGGTACAGGTGAATTGGGTAGGCTAAATTGTCCGTAGTGTATGAGTGTGAATGAGTGTGTGTGGATGTTTTCCAGAGATGGGTTGCGGCTGGAAGGGCATCCGCTGCGTAAAAACGTGCTGGATAAGTTGGCGGTTCATTCCGCTGTGGCGACCCCGGATTAATAAAAGGGACTAAGCCGAAAAGAAAATGAATGAATATTTAGCTAGACTATTCAGTGACTATTTATAGTTTTTTTGTTGATTAACTTGCGCAGTAAGATTTGTTCATCAACTAATTAAACTTAAGTCACTGTAATGACAACTACAAAAGCATTTATTAATGTTACGCTGTTAAAAGAAATCCACAAATTTATGATATAAAAAAAAAAAAAACGAAAGCTGTGGTTGCCAGAATTTTATCATTAAAATATGGTAGAAACCATAAAACATTTTTCAAACTTTGACAATAACCTACCATATTTATTATTTTATAATATTACAAACCAGTGTTTTAAAGTTCTAACACTACACATCATATATATTTATTTCTAATTAAACCCAATTTAATTAGCTATTCAAACCTTTTATTCATTTATTCATTTTCTTTTTGGCTTAGTCCCTTTATTAATCTGGGGTCGGCACAGCGGAATGAACCGCCAATTTATCCAGCATATGTTTTTACGCAACGGATGCCTTTCCAGCTGCAACCCATCACTGGGAAACACCCATACACTCTCATTAACACACATGCACTACGGACAATTTAGCTTATTCAATTCACCTATAGCGCATGTGTTTGGACTGTGGGGAAACCGGAGCACGCGGAGGAAACCCACACCAACACGGAAAGAACATGCACACTCCACACAGAAATGGCAATTTACCCAGCTAGGGCTCGAATCAGCGACCTTCTTGCTGTGAGGCGATCGTGCTACCCACTGCGGCACCATGACGCCCTATTCAAACCTTTTATTTTATTAATATTATTTTTACATTTACAGCTAAAGACAAAATTAATAGCCTTCCTGTAAATTTGACAATATTTTTTCAACATTTATTTCAACACATCAATCATATTAGTTTTAATAACTAACTTCTACAACTCAATATATAACTTAAATACCTTATTTATTAACTAACTTATTTTGTCTTTGCCATAATGACAGTACATAATATGTTACTAGTTATTTTGCAAGATACTGATAAGTATTCAGCTTACAGTGACATTTAAAAAGGCTTAACTAGATTAATATTAAGCTAAAGGTTATTGGACAGCAGAGGCTAGTTCTGAAGCCAATCGAGAACAAATAATAATCATTAAAAGGGCTAATAATCATAACCTGAGTTACTCTTTTAGTTTTTAATTTCTTCATTCCATTAATTTATTCATTCATACATTTTCTGCTTAGTCCCTTTATTAAACTGGGGTCGCCACAGCGGAATGAACCGCAAACTTTTCCAACATACAGTATGTTTTACGCAGCAGATGTCCTTCCAGCTGCAACCCATCACAGGAATCTTTATTCCATCCAAAATAAAAACAAATACTACTTTCTCCAAAAGAAGAAATAATAGAAAATCCTGTGAAAACAAATCATGTTATGCTATGCAACACTATTTGAAAATAAATAATAATTTGAAAGGAGGGCTAATATTTTGATCATCAACTGTACTCACAAAATACACATTGCGGATCAAATTACAATATAGTTTTGTTTTTGTAAAACAGCAATTCTTTACACTTAAAAGCACATCATGCAATGCAAAAATATTAGAGATGCTCAGATCGATCAGCCGGATTTCAGTATCGGCCGATAATCACATTTTACAATTCACGATCTCATGAACTGATCGCAAGTGTTCGTTTACGAGTTTACAACCCGGGTTATACATACACAGAGCTACAACATGTGAGCAATGTTTCCAAATTGCATTGTCAGTAATTTTCCTACCATTTTTTTCTATCTATCTATCTTTTTTTTTTTTTTTTTTGTAAAGCTGCTTCTGAGCATTACATGTATGCCACATCCTTAATTTACTCTCTTAGGTAAGGTGAGATTCATACATACAGTAGAGGGAAAATGTGCTCATGCAATGGCAAAGTTATATAAAGCTTGAAGCATCAGAATCGGTCTTTGGTATCGCCTAATCACAATGACAAGGAATCGCTACTCTGCAAAAATCGGCTGCAAAAATCGGAGCATCCCTAAAAAAAATTAAATACATAAAAATAAAAAATAGTATACAGAATTTAAATGCATTATGAGGGTTAACACAGAGGCTTCAAAACAAAAAACAACAGCTTTAAAAACACGAACAGAATCCCTGCACACTGTTTCTGTATTGTGTATAGTGTGATGTTTTCTGTTTATTTACGGTTGTGAATTGCATTATGGGATGTTGATCTCTGCTCTGTCGACTTTTTATGTTGAGAATTCAACTCTACAGTTTAACAAAGTGACTTTTATTGACATCTTAGTAGTTTGAAGTAATATAATGTGTAAGAAATAACTTAGAGCAGGGATGTCAAACTCAGTTCCTGGAGGGCCGCAGCCCTGCACAGTTTTGTTCCAACCTTGCTTCAACACACTTACTGGTAGGTTTTAAACAAGCCTGAAGGACTCAATTAGATTGATCAGGTGTGTTTAATTAAGGTTGGAACTAAACTGTGCAGGGCTGCGGCCCTCCAGGAATTGAGTTTGACATCCCTGACTTAGAGAAATAAGTCTGTAAAATAACAGAAAATGTACTTGAGTTTAATACGAGGTTTTTGTAGCGTAATATATACAACACCAAACCAGACAATATATCACTTTAAACTATAAAAAAAAAATGTTAATAAAAGTCCCTTTTTTGAAGCTTTTCAACTTTAAAAGTTGTTGTAAGAAAGATCAAGCTCCAATTCAAAAGCATAAATAAATGGGAAAAAAATAAAAGCATGAATCACAAAATACGAAAAACTGCTAGTTTACGGGTATATTTTTGCAGTGTAGATTTAAAACTGCACATATCAGCTTTCAGATTCAGATCAGATGAACTTCTTTAAATGCATTCGCTCTTTATTAGACTACAGTTTGCAGTTGTTTGTGACGGAGCGACTGTTCATCTGGTTATATTTAGCCGCTGCGTCTCTCTGATATCTTCACCAGCAGCACTGCCACCTGTTCACGGCCTCAACTCTATTTCAAGACAAGCTCAATATGGTCAACTTGTCTGTTATCCTCATGCACGACAGTGTTCACCAAAGTTCTAGTAAAAATGCATTGTAATATAAACTAAATAAAAAAATGTATGCTTTTTTTAATATCACATAACGCTCCAATATGACCTACACTGAACCTTCATGCACTGATATTTCCAACGTCCAGGTCTACAAATAATACATTAAAATCAATTATAAGTATATTTCAAGCACTTTCTAGGCACATTTTCACATTTCTTCAGCCAGCAAGTGTGGCAAAGTACATATTTTAATATAAACGCTGACATCTTTTAAAAATAATTAACAGTTTCCATATTTTGTGACTGAAAAAAAAGAGTGTTTTTTGTTTATTTACAGTTGTGAATTGCATTATGGGATGTTGATCTCTGCTCTGTCAACTTTTGATGTTGAAAATTCAACTCTACAGTTTAACAAAGTGACTTTAATTGACATTTTAGTAGTTTGAAATAATATAATGTGTTAGAAATAATATATAGAGAAGTCTGTACAATCAATGCATTTTAATATCACATAACGCCCCAATATGACCTACACTGAACTTTCATGCATATCAATGTATAGATATTGTTATTTCCAACATGTTAACACAGAAATCCAGTCTAATACATATGCAACAACATGCTGGGTTACACTAAACATGCTAAACCAAAGATCTCTCTCTCTCTCTCTCTCTCTCTCTCTCTGCATAAATATATATAGATTTACTCAGTATGAAAATCAAGCATTCAGTCAAGAGATATTAGGCTTTAAATATAACTGTGAGATATTTAGTAAGGTGGAGAAAGAGAAAACTCTTACCAGCAGGAGCAGTGAGGAGTGAGCAGTGAGCGTCAAAGACAGCAGCTGCAGGACGAGGACGGACCTCAAAATAATCACAGCTGAGCACACCGATGCCGACCGCCAAATCATCTTTCTGGAGAGCACAAACCACATCATCAATAACCTTACTCTGTTATACTGAACTGAATCTGTAAATGTGAAGAAGACAAAACATGTTAACATTCTAGACTTTAAATATGTAACGATACGGATTTGGAAATCTCAGGAAATCCAGGTCTACGTTTAGACATTTATACATTTTATACATGTGTGTGCGCTTTGTACAATGCATAAAAAAAACAAACAAACAGAAATATTATAATCAATCCAAAACTTTTAGGGGAAAAGGAACTAGAGTGGCGCCAAAGCAAAGAACTAAACAAAACCAAAAGCCACCTAAAACACAAGATCCCCTCTAAACTTACTAATGAAAATCAAAATGTGAAGAAAATATGGGCAAAATGTATGTCGCGCAACTTAGTGACCTATTTCTTTTTCCCCAAAAAGGAATGATAAACTCTTTAACCATATTGAATCAATTCACATTTGTGTATAACAATTCAGAGACACGAAGCAGAACAAAGTATAATCAGAAGCGAGCGTACACAACACAAACCAACACACACACAGCACTCTAACAAACAAGGCGTGCCGGTCAAATTTAAAGTCGGCGGAACGAAGCCTGATTGGTCCTCGAGGAAACGCCCCTAATGAGGAGTGACAGGCTCGGGATCCAATCAGCGAGTACCTGGGAGAGAGAAAATAGCGGAACAAAAGGTGATAAGGCGAGACAAAGAGCGAATGACAGACAAGGAGAAGGAGAGCGAGGGGAAACAATGAAAAACAGAGAGGGAGAAAGCACAAAAATACAAACTCCCACAGACCGTAACAATGACATTTATTGCCATACTACTGAAAGCAGCAGCAGATAGTTCACCTCAGATCTGGAAAATAAAATAAACCGTTTAAAAATTGAACTTCAGAACTGTGACTCAAAACCAACACATATCAGTGATTCAGCATCTACATTTAATAAATGCTAAAGAGGTTTAATATGTATTAATTAGATTAACCTTACCATTTTGTGAGTGAGTGCATATTCTGTTCTACTGAATGGCTGTATTTTAACTTCTGTTATGTTTCGTCTGGTGCAAACAGCCAAATTGCTTATCACTGCAAATCTAGTCACATAGGGTGTTTTTAGGACACGGGATTACAATGTAACCTGCTCACCTAAAGTTTATGTTCATAATATTTATATTATTTGCTAATTAATAACCACCTCATGTGGAACTCTGAATCTGCGTCTCATTTGCGAGTTTGCTACTCTCCACCGGAGGTCGCATTTCGGTCCCTGACAGTGAAATAAATTAAAAAAAAAAAAAAAAACTGCTTTTATTCTAGCCAAAATAAAACAAATAAGACTTTCTCCAGAAGAAAAAATATTATCAGAAATACTGTGAAAATTTTCTTGCTCTGATAAACATCATTTGGGAAATATTTGAAAAAGGCAAGAAATTTAAGGACTAATAACTTTGACATTGACCAATTTTTTCAGTAAGTAATGCTAGAATATATTTTTCCACAAAGTCACATCTGCTGTAGTAACTTTAGTGCCGTGAGCAGCACAGACACTCTGACCAAACCTCCATTAATGTCAGTGTGAAAAGAGTGTATGAACACACTCCGGCTCTCAGGATCGCCTGTGAAAGCCACATGTCTGAATGTTGACAGCTGGTTTTCACTTCAGCTCAGCTTTGATATGTGAGCTTTTGCTTTATGTCTGATTAAATGAGGAGGACAAACACTCCGCTTGGGCTCAGGCTGGTAAGTTTCCTAAATATAATCAGATTCAATATTCATTTAACGGTGTGTTCATTTTGATGACACTGAATTGTTGCATGGAGAAATTACAATGTATAGATGTGCATATGCGTCATGTGACAATACCAATTATTTAGAAAGCATTAGTTACTTTAATATGACTTTATACCTTTCATTTGTTGTATATTTGTCAGCTGATCACACGTCAAAGGCTTGTTTCTTTCTGCTGATGTAGTTGAATGGGGATTATGTGTGCAGCACATATCCAGTCCTTTTGTTTTTTGCTTTTTGTTGTCTTTTTTGTGTACATCGCGGGTAAATGGATGAAGGTACAGTAGAGAAGATGAAAGGGAAATATGTGTTGACAGGTCAACAGGAACGGCAGCGTTTGAGCTGAAAATCAGGTCTGAAATGAAGGCCGAACATTACAGAGTTATTGAACGCAAGGAAAAAAGACATTATCATGTCCTTAAACTACATCAAGAACTTCTATGAGGGATGTGTAAGTATGAGAGATGCGTGTTGCTTTCTTATATATTGCTTATATATATATATTATATATTATACTTATATATATATTATACTTAAGTTTTTTTTGTATATACACAGAGTAGGGCTGCACGATAATGGTTTTCCCACAGAGTCAAACAGTATTAAGCAGTGTTGAAGAAAGTTACTTTAGAAAGTAATGCTTTACAATATTGAGTTACTCCCACAAAAAATTAACTAATTGCGTTATTTAGTTACTTTTTATGGAAAGTAATGTGTTATATTAGTTACTTTTGCCTTACTTTTCCTTACCTGGCTGAGGTTTGATCTCTTTCAGAACTTGGTGTTTTTTCACCTTTTTTATAGAGAAGCTCTGCATTTACCACCACCTATATAACCTACACCTTCATTTTCCTTTAAAAATGTAGAATAATATTATAGTTTGAGAACCTTCTGAGCCCAGAGCTATACATGCTGTATATACAGATTAATGACAGCATGTACAGTAATGTGTTTGCTATTTTTTATGTTTTGTGTTATTAGTGAAGTAAATTCACTGTCCATTGAGATAAATGGCTCTATTTTAACGATCTAGGCGCAAAGTCCAAAGCACACGGCGCAAAAGCATTAAGGGCGTGTCAGACTCCACTTTTGCTATTTTAAGGATGGAAAATTCTGCTTTGCGCCACGGCGCATGGTCTAACAGGGTTGAGCTTATTCTCTTAATGAGTTATGGGTGTGTTTTGAGAATAAACCAATCAGAGTATCATCCCCCATTCCCTTTAAGAGTCAGTTGCGTTGCATCATAGCGCATTTGCTATTTACATGGCGGACTTTGTAAGTGGAATAACTGAACGCTTCACTAGTGAGAAAACAGTTAAACAGAGCATCTGCAGAGATGAGCCTCCTCATTCTTTACTCTCACTTTCACTCTCGTGGATAAGGAAACGTGTTGTACGCACAGACATCCATTAGCCTACATAATTAATTTAGTTTGTTAAGCGCAAAGATTTGTTTCAAAACTATTTCTAAATTCAGTTCTAATTTCCAGCAAACGAATAAATGAACGATAATAACGAAGTGTGTTCAAAAAACTGAGTTATATCCAAATACACATGCTATGCCCCATATGGTCTAAAAGCTGACAGGTGAGCAAATCTAAGCTTGTTTTTAATAAAACAAATATAAGTATGCACATAATAAATAATACTGCTAATAATAATAACATTATACAAAAGCAATTTGTCATGAAGGCATGAAGGCAGTAGTTTTTATATTTATGTAGGATAGAAAGTAATAATTTTTGTAACATTTTATTCCTTTAATTGTTTTTTATTTGTAAAGATATTTGCGTATTGCTCTACATCCTGTGTGTATTAAGCAATGTTTAAGTGAGGCGCACAACTAACGTGCTTTGCGCTGGACTTCAGACCTCCTCTTAGCTGGTCTATTAAACAGTCTATTCTAGTTTCTCAAAATAGCAACGCGCCAACAATGCGCCTTAACACACCTCCTTTTTTAGACCAGAACGCCTATGGGCGCACATATGAGCGCAAATGCATTTGCTATTTAAACCGCGTGGTGAACTTCAAAACGACACTTGCATCCAGCTGAAACTAGCAAACAACAATTGCGTCAAGCCTTGCGCCACATTGCGCCGGGTGTATGATAGGGCCCAAAGACTGCAATAAAGCCTAAGAGTACTAACATGAAATAATTTATATTAAAGCAAAAACAGACTTTAAACCTTTGTTTAAATGTTTAATAACAAAATTAAAATACGATGAAAACATCCCCAAATCAAAATAAATCTTTGAGCTTTTTACATTAAATAAATGGCTTCACGTGGCCTTCACAAATGTGTAAATCGTTTCCCAAGAGAAGAAATTTTACTATATTACAAAACATAATCGCTTCTACAGTAACGTTACAGTGGCTGTGTCTCCTCAACAATAAAAGCAATAACCATTTGTTTTTTAGTTTAGTCGAATGGTTTTACCTGGAGAACATGAACTGATGTCAATCATTTGTTGTTTAGCTGGAGGTGGGGTGCAGGTGTAGTGCTTTGCATACAGTTTTGTTTTGTTTTTTTTCGATGTCGTGTTTGGTGCCGTTGTCAACAGTTTTTCTTACACATAATCTACACTTAACCATCCACTTCTTTTCTTCGATGAGTTCAACATAACAAGAATTCATTGCAAAAATTTAAGTCTCCGGTTTGCCATTCTGACTGTCTGTAGTGATGACGGGCGATTCACAAATAAATCATTTGTTTAAACCAGATCTTCTAAGTGAACCAGTCGAACCAGTTCATTGATTTGAACATAGTTGTTGTAAAACGGTTTGGGTTTTTAGTACCAACACACTGGAAACCCCCTCTGACTCGAAATAAACCAATATCCCGAGTTATTCAGTTACTAGAACAGTACACTGACTCATCTGCTGTGAAAAAAGAGACCTGATGATGATGATGAGTGCGAGCCGACTGTCTGTTCCCTCACAGCACGCGCTCTCATTGAGTGTGTTATTCAACATGACTAAGGTCATTTTTATCCCGCAATATATTTTGTAAAAGCCAATTAAGCAAGGTAAAAAGTAACTCGCGTTACATTTTTTTTTTAAGTAACTCAAATAATATTACTTATTTTTATAAGTAGCGCGTTATATAACTCGTTACTTTGGAAAAGTAATATTATTAAGTAACGCAAGTTACTTATAACGCGTTACCCCCAACACTGGTATTCTGGTATTCAGGTATAGAAATCGAATAATGAAATGTAAAACAAAATGTATAGTCTTCATTGTATTAATAATTCAGTAAAATTATTGTACATTAAAGTTACAAATTGCTATACAATATTGTGCCTGAATGCTCTCTATGCCTTAAAAACACATGTAAATAAAGTTTCACTCTTTTATGCATGGTTATACTTTGCATTGACCCCACAAATCTTGTGTATTCTCAATTGTTGATCAACTATAATCCAGACTCAACATTGCATATCCTGCAATGTGACTATTGCGGACACACACATTGACTACGTTTACATGGACATCAGTAATCCAATTTTTTGCTTTAATCTAATTAAGAGAATAATAAGATTAAGGTGTTTACATGAGTTGCTTTTTGAATGTTCCTTTCATGATCGCGTTTTACATGTTACAGCACATAATTCGATTAATATCATTGCGTCACAGCGCTATGCGCATTTCCTCCAGAGTTTCATGTAATTTCGGGTGTTTCATTTTTAATTTGTCGACTTTAACTGCAGTTTGGCACTTTCACTTTCATTCACGAAGATTTCATGCACGCCCACCGTGACAAACGAGATATTAGATGCAACTATGAACTGCTGGAAGAGTTGTTTGGATGCTGAATGAAAGAAAAAAAAAACTCCGCATTTCACGATGCAGGTGTCTGTTGTCTGCACTGACTCGGTAGGTGCAAAGAATGTCAATCAGCTGTGTGTGTGTGAGTGTTTGTGGACTACCCTGTCGCAAAAAGCGCTTAAAGTCCTACATGACGGCAATAGTTCAATTAAGGTGTTCACATGTCTGTACTGCACTTCAATAAAGCGACTTAAATCGGCATACTCCACATGTCTTAATTCGATTTCTCTTTAGTTCGATTATGACCTTAATCTGATTAAATTAATCAAAAATCACTGTTTACATGGTAGACTCTTAATCAGAGTATTGTCTTAATCGCATTAAAATCGAATTACTGGTGTCCATGTAAACGTAGGCTAGTCATTGCGATATCGATGTGAAACGATATATTGTGCAGCCCTAACACAGAGTAAGAAGAAACAAACATAGGCTTTTATTGTAGACTTATAATAGGATGTTAAGAGAAAGAAAAAACATCTTAGAAAACACAGTCAAGTATGTAATCATCAGTATATTAATCAGAGAAGTCACTGGGTTGCACTTGTAATAATAATACTTTTCTAAGTAACAAGTAAATTAATATGCATTACTTTTCAAAATTAAGTAATAATATTTGAGTTACTTTAAAAAAAATGTAATGCAGGTTACTTTTTAGTTTAATTAATTCACTTATAAAAATAAATAGCTGAATCAAAATGAACACAGTCACGTTAAATTCCGCAAACAATCTGCTTGTTAAGTATGACGTCACGCGAAACAGTTTCCGGGTCAAAGTGCTATATTAAACTGTATGGGGAGACTCATCAAATGGTAATAATAAACATTTACAAAGCGATGTATTACTTTCAAAAATCACAATCGCAATATATATATATATATATATATATATATATATATATATATATATATATATATATATATATATATATATATATATATATATATATATATATATATATATATATCCATGCCTAACATCCAGCGGCCAGAAAGTGATTCATTTTTTATAAATTGTTAAAATGTTGGTGTCTGTGATGCAGCAAGTATAGAGACTGATGTGTACACCATGATTTTATATGAAATACACTTTAAATGTGAGATTACTAAAAAGTGGCCATAAACAAATTTTTTCTCAATTCAACTGAGTAGCGGCTCGGACCCGAAAACAGCATACCATACGTCACCAATACGTCATGACTTAACAAGCGGCACAGAAATGAAGACGGCAGAGCCTTACATTTCTGCGATGGAAATATTCTCTTTATTTTGAACACATGGAAGAAAAGAAATAGAAGATTATCTGAATGGACAGCGATTTTAATTTTTATTAAGACAAAAAGTACAAAAGTAGTAAATGCATTGCTTCAAACTTTCATTAATCTGTATATACGCCATGCACAGCTCTGGGGTCAGGACGTTCCCCAAAGATAACATTATCCTACATAAATGTTTTAGTGTTGTTAACTGCAGAGCTCCTCTATTAAAAAAAAGAAGAAAAAAAAACTGCAAGTTCTGAAAGAGATCAAGCCTCAGGTCAGAAAAAGTAATGCAAAAGTAACGCAAAAGTAATGTAACGCATTACTTACCATGAAAATTAACTAAGTAACACAGCTAGTTACTTTTTTGGGGAGTAACTCAATATTGTAATGCATTACTTTTTAAAGTACCTTTCCTTAACACTGATTATTACTATTATTATTTTGTCTTTTGCTTTTATTTATTTATTCACTTATCCTTTTTTCAGTAATTTGTGTTTAAGATTTGTATCTATAAAGAAATTATTTATTTAAAAAAATAATAATAATTTTATTGATTTCAGTTGAGGTCCTTTAATATACATACATTTAATGTCACTTAATTTTGTATTAATAATAATAATAATAATGACGATCCATTTAATTAATAATGCGGTTTTCTTAAACTGAAAGTGCTACAAGTATACAAAACAAATAGGAAAACTTTCATAATAAAAATCACAGTAATAAGACCACAATAATCAGTAAAAACCTGTAAAAAACACACTGTATAAAAAGGCACATAACCATTTAAAAAAAGTCAAATGTTAATATGACTAAACTTTTTCTCTTTTAGGTAACTTCGGATTATCAAATTAGTTTCTGTTATGCTTAATAGCAGAATAATGAGAGAGAGATTGTTTGAGAAATTGTTATAACTTTTCTTGAAAGTCAAGTTTACATACAATAAGATTATTATGCCTCTGAAAAAGCTCAGATGATGATGTCAAGGTTTTGGAAGTTTCTGATTGACTAATTGACAACATTTGAGTTAATTGGAGGCACAACTGTAGAATAGCATTTAAGGAAAACCTCAAACACACTGCTTCCTTGTGTGACAACATGGGAAAATCAACAAGCCAGAATCAACAAGAGAGCCAGATTACAATTTGTGGTCTGATAGAACTAAGATTGAACTTTTTGACCATAATGGCCAGTGTTACATTTGGAGGACAAAGGGGAAAGCTTACAAGCCTAGGAACACCATCCCAACTGTGAAGTATGGGGGCGGCAGCATCATGTTGTGGGGCTGTTTTGCTGCAGGAGGGACTGGTCTACTTCACAGCATAGATTGCATCATGAAGAAAGAACATTATGTAGAAATACTGAAGCAACATCTCAAGACATCAGCCAGGAAATTAAAACTTGGCCACAAATGGGTCTTCCAAACAGGACATGACCCTAAGAATACTGCCGTATTAGTTAAAATGTGCTTTAAGGACAACAGAGTGAATGTTTTGGAGTGGCCATCACAAAGCCCTGTTCTTAATCCTATAATAAATTTGTGGGCAGAGTTGAAAAAGCTTGTGCGAGCAAGACAGCCTACAAATCTGACTCAGTTACACCAATTCTGTCAGGAGGAATGGGCCAAAATTCCTGAAAACTATGGTGAGAAGCTTGTGGAAGGATACCCAAAACATTTGACCAAAGTTATACAGTTTAAAAGCAAAGCTAAAAAAATACCAAGGAAATGTGTGTAAACTTTTGACTGTCTAGAAATTAATAAAACATTTCTCAAAAAACAATTCTCTCATTATTCTGGCATTTAGCAAATGTAAATCATTTAGGTAATCCTAACGGACCTAAAATAGTAAAGGTTTAGTATGATTTACCATCAGACATTTTTTTTAAATGGTTATGTTCCTTTTTGTAGTGTATGTAAACTTCTGGTTTCAACTGTATGTATGTATGTATGTATGTGTGTGTGTGTGTGTGTATATATATATATATATATATATATATACACACACACACATACACACACACACACACACACATGTGTATAATAAACCCCATTTTTATGTTTATTTATTCATGTTTTAATGTAAGGATAACTTTATTTACACATTAATATGGATAACAGTAACTATAACTTGCTGTTGTTTTTCTTCAGGTAATGTTTCTGGCCTAACAAAATCACCTTATTGAGTAAAAATTAGACTATCATATTTATTTTGTTATTTTTACTTTTATTTACAAAAAAGAAACAAGAAGAAGAAAGGAAAGGGGGGGCAAAGTGGTCATCATAGAGGTAACAAAATTAAGTCACAATACATTTGAAGCACATTATCACATTGTATACAATGACATGCTCAGTCCATTTTTGCCAATACTTGCTGCAGTTTGTTGAGTTAAGTTTTAGGTAAAATGTCAATCTCTCTGTGTATTTCCTTTACAATTCCTATCCATTGAGCCCTTGTTGGAGGATCAACCTGAAACCATTTTCGAGTATAGAGGTAAAGTTGGTTTTATATTCGCACATTCGTTCATTTAGAAGTCTCTATATTGTTTACCATGTTACTTTGAATATTCGATCGGAATTAGCATGCAAATATGACTTCAAAACAACATTAACACTGTTTATTTGACTGTGAACAATGTTGTACTTTGATAGTCATTTGCTGCTAATATGATTTCGCTATTTAGCATTTGCAAAGAATACTTTTCTGAAATTATATTATTAAGGAGAATGTCTGAATATCCGAATATAAAACCAACTTTACCTCTATTTTTCGAGTTGGCTTTTGTAGGCTTTTGTACTAGGCCTACTTAACAAAAGTATTTGAATTAAGCATTTGTCGATACTTGGAACAATTTCTGGCGTTTTCCCAAGATACAATGTAATAAATGAGTAGTTCAAATCTTATCAAATTTATTTTTAATGGATTCATATTAGCCACCGCCTTTTCAACGGATGTTTTCAACGTTTTTCTAGTGATTTTTGAGAGAACATTTCAGTTTTGTACTCATTCATACCTTCAAATGACATTCATTACACATTCAAAACACGTTTACAGATACTGTACCTAACTTGCTGTATTGGAGTACCGAATTCGTAGCTGTTTTTCTTCGCTGTCTTCAATCTTTCTCTTACAGGTGTTTGGTATTTGACGCTGTCTCGTTTGATTGGTGTTTGTGCAGCTCCGGCCTCCCACTGTGATTGGCCAGTTCCACACGCTGTTCTTCGGCTCAGTGCGCATGTTCTTTCTGGGAGTTCTGGGATTTGCAGTGTACGGGAATGAAGCGCTTCACTTCAGCTGTGATCCGGACAGAAGGGAGATCAACTTATTCTGCTACAACCAGTTCAGACCCGTCACGCCGCAGGTGAGACCGTTTAAACATTAAGTAGGCTAAATTGTTTGTGGTGTATGAGTGTGAATAAGTGTGGATGGATGTTTCCCAGTGATGGGTTGCAGTTGGAAGGGCATCCACTGTGTAAAAACATATGCTGGATAAGTTGACTAAGCCGAAAAGAAAATGAATGAATTTTTAATTCACCTATAAGTAGGCTGACCCAGCCGAGGTTTGAACTAGCAACCTTCTTGCTGTGAGGCGAACGTGCTAGCCACTGCTACACTGTGCAGCCCTAAAACAAGAAATTGAAAATGTAAATGATTAGGGCGACATGGTGGCTCGGTTAGCACTGTCTCCTCACAGCAAGAAGGTCGCTGGTTTGAGTCTCGTCTGGGTCACTTGGCGTTTCTGTGTGGAGTTTGCATGTTCTCCCCGTGTTGGCGTGGGTTTCCTCTGGGCGCTGTAGGTGAATTGAATAAATTAAACTGGCCGTAGTGTATGTGTGTATGGATGTTTCCCAGTACTGGGTTGCAACTGGAAGGGCATCCGCTGTATAAAACATACGCTGGATAAGTTGGCGGTTCATTCCACTGTGGCGACCCCTGATAAATAAAGGGAGTAAGCCGAAGAAAAATGAATCAATGATAAATAGGGGCGAAACGGTGGCTCAGTGGTTAGCACTGTCACCTCACAACAAGTCCCGGCTGGTCCAGTTGGCATTTCCTCTTGGTGCTCCGGTTTACCCCACCATCCAAACACATGCTTTATATAGGTGAATTGAATATACTAAATTGTCCGTAGTGTATGAGTGTGTGTGAATAAATGTGTGTATGGGTGTTTCCCAGTACTGATTGCAGCTGGAAGGGCATCCGCTGTGTAAAACATATGCTGGATAAGTTGGCGGTTCATTCCGCTGTGGTGACGCCTGATGAGTAAAGGAACTAAGCAGAAGGAAAATGAATGAATGAATGAAAATAAATAAAAAGTTGAAGAGTGTTTTGTGGACAACAGAACACTAAAATAAAATAAAGCTGTAAGTAAATTGTTTTTAGAATTTAGAAATTCATCAAGAAGAAAGTGCAAATAACACAATTAAATGGATTTTATATAAAAACGAGGGACAATAATTAATATTTTATTGTAATACGCTTGGTACTTTAATTTTGCAATGTATTTGTTCATAGATATAAAGGCAAGTTGTTACATTTATTTAATAATTGATAGCATACAATCCTATAAATGAAAAATTCAGATTAATTAATTAAGTCTTAAATGGCTCAAAATATTTTTTGGCAGAATTTAAGGTTTGTGAATATTCAGAATTTATTTACAAAACAAACCTAAATACCCCAACACGTAATTTAATGGAACACTTATTTTGTATTTTTTTGTGTGTAAAATATGACTTTTATTTTCTTATTTTATTTCTTTTAAATTTTACTAACAAATAAATAACTAATACTACTAATTATAAACTAATTACTGATAAAAAATTACTTTTGAAAATTTGTATTTATTCATTTTCTTTTCGGCTTAGTCCCTTTATTAATCTGGGGTCGCCACAGCGGAATGAACCGGCAACTTATCCAGTACATGTTTTACACAGTGGATGCCTTTCCAGCCGCAACTCATTTACAGTTGCAATCAGAATTATTCAACCCCCTGATTTATTAGCTCCCCTGTTTATTTTTCCCCAATTTCTGTTTAACAGATAGATGATTGTTTTCAACACATTTCTAAACATAACAGTTTTAATAACTCATTTCTAATAACTGATTTATTTTATCTTTGCCATGATGACAGTACAGAATATATGACTAGATGTTTTTCAAGACACTAGTATTAAGCTTAAAGTGGGATTTAAAGGCTTAACTAGGTTAATTAGGTTAACTAGGCAGGTTAGGGTAATTAGGCAAGTTATTGTATGACGATGGTTTGTTCTGTAGACTATTGAAAAAATATATAGCTTAAAGAGGCTAATAATTTTGACCTTAAAATTATTTAAAAAAATTAATAACTGCTTTTATTCTAGCCGAAATAAAACAAATAAGACTTTCTCCTGAAGAAAAAACATTATCAGACATACTGTGAACATTTCCTTGTTCTGTTAAACATCATTTAGGAAATATTTAAAAAAGAAAAAAAAATTCAAAGGGGGGCTAATAATTCTGATTGCAACTGTAGCTTACCCAATTCACCTATAGTGCATGTCTTTGGATTTGTGGGGGTAAAAACCGGAGCACCAGGAGGAAACCCACACCAACACGGGGAAAACATGCAAACTCCACACAGAAACGCCAACTGACCTAGCCGAGGCTCGAACCAGCGACTTTCTTGCTGTGAGGCAACATCGCTACCCACTGCACCACCGCGACGCCCCATTTATATTTATTGATTTGTTAATTTTATTTTATTTTTTATCTTCATTAGATTTATTTTATATATATATATATATATATATATCAAGTTTGTCAACATACACAAAACAATTTAAATAAACAGGAATTGTCTAAAAATGTAAAGGGTTATTCATTCACCAATATAAATCAATAACGCCTCTAATTTAATGTGAGATTTATTGAGATTTTTTTTTCATGATCAAGAATCTATATATATTTTTGCAAAATTCAAATTTATTTTCATTAGATTTTTTTATTAGATATTTTTTTGCATGCAAGAATTTAAAGTTTAATGTTATTCATTCACTCATTCATTCTTTTTTACAGTCAAGAATTTAGATAATTTTTCTTGTCATTACGGAAATGCATTTACCAACATAAATCAAGAACAGCCTATAATAATAATTTAATGAGACATGTATTAGGATTTTTTAGCAATCAACTTTAAAATTTAAACAGTTTATTCCCTATAAATGCAATTGAAATGGATTTTAATTCTCATTTTCATTGCATAATTTATGAATAATATAAAGACAATAATAATGTTTCTTATTACCAATATAAATCAAGACCAGCCTATAATTTAATAATAATTTAGTGACATTTACTAGGAGTTTTTGCAGATGAACAAATAAAAATAAAATAAATAAATAGTTGCAAAAATATTACAGTTTAATAAATATAATTTGAAAAGGCATTAAAAAGGCTTACAAATTGTATTTATTTTTTAATTTAATTAGATTTTTTATTGAATATTTTTTTGCACGCAAGAATTTACAAATGATTTTTATTGTCATTTACCAATACAAATCAAGAACAGTCTATAATTTAATGACATATTTATTAGAATTTATTGGTGTTTAAGCATGAAAAAAAAATTATTGGTGAAAAATATCTTTATCTCAGTTATTTTGCATGCAAGAATGTAAGTTATTCACATATAAATTGATTTAAAAAACATAAACAGGATTTAAATAAATAGATAAAACTGCCTAAAATGCAATATAAAAGGATTTTTATTCTCTTTTTCATTGAACAATTTATAAACCACGTAAAGACAACAATCTTATTACCAATATAAATCAAGAACAGCCTATAATTTAATAATAATTGAGTCTGACATTTATTAGGATTTTAGCAAATGCACAAATAATTGTAAATAAATAAATACTCTTCCAAAAATATTACTCAGTGAAAAAATATGACAAATACCTCCAGTCTCTGTTTCCCGCAGGTGTTTTGGGCGCTCCAGCTTGTGACGGTCCTCGTTCCCGGTGCAGTTTTTCATCTTTATGCGGCGTATAAAAACATAGACCAGGAGGAGATTCTGGAGCGGCGCTCATTTACTGTGTTTTACATCATCTCTGTACTCCTGCGGATCCTTCTGGAAGTTGCGGCTTTCTGGCTTCAGAGTCGTCTGTTCGGTTTCTTGGTTCACCCGCTGTATTTCTGCGACTCCAGACCTCTGGACAGCAGGCTCAACTTCACCAAATGTATGGTTCCCGAACACTTTGAGAAAACCATCTTCCTCAGCGCCATGTACATCTTCACCATCATCACCATGATATTGTGTGTGGCAGAGATTTTCGAGATCCTCTGCAGAAGGCTGGGGTATTTAACACATCAGTGATGATCACCAAAGTCACAATAACACAGATTTATGGGGGCTCGTCCGGGATATTAGCACGGTTTTATTCATTTATTCATTCATTTTCCTTCAGCTTTGTCCATGAATATCAGAGGTCGCCACAGTGGAATGAACCGCCAACTATTCCAGCATATGTTTTACACAGTGGATGCCCTTCCAGCTGCAACCCAGTACTAGGAAACACCCATACATAATTTCATTCACACACACACTCATGCACTATGGCCAATTTTGTTTACCTAATTCACCTATAGCGCATGTGTTTGGACTGTGGGGGAAACCGGAGCACCCAGAGGAAACCCACGCCAACACAGAGAGAACATGCAAACTCCAGAAATGCCAACTGGCCCAGTCAGGACTCGAACCAGCGACCTTCTTGTTGTGAGGCGACAGTGCTAACCACTGAGCCACCGTGCCACCCTAACGCAGTTTTTTTTATTTTTCGTCAAAAAAGTTGTGGACAACAGAGCGCTAAACTGAACTAAACTTCTCACATTTAATACCACACATTTATGGGGGCTCGTCCGGGATATTAGCTCAGTTAAATTTTTCGGCAAACTGCAATGCCATCCATTCAGGTGTTTTCCTGTAGCCTCACTGTGAATAATAAAACTCTGTGAGATGCAGAAAGTAAATATTTTTGCACAATGATCTACTGTTTGTATTGCTTATTTTTTAGTATAGTCACTGCTGAATGTTGTTGTGTAATTTTTTACACCATGAAACGTCATTGTGAATTGTTGATGTGTTTTAATGCAAATATTAAAAACAATTTAAACCAGATGCATATCTGACTAGTCTTTTGTGATTAATTTAGCATCACTAAGATTATTAATAATAATATATGTAATAATATGAATTAATTTTTTATTTTATTTTTAAGTTATATATTTTAATTAGTTTATAAATAAATATTTTATATTATTTTTGTAATAATATGAATTAGTTTTTACATTTTCTATTTGCATCTCATTTTAATTTATAATTGAATCGTTTTTTTTTTAGCATATATTTATTGTAGCTTTAAGACAAATTTCCTTTTCATTTAGCTGAACAAAATTATATATACTGTAAAAATGCTGGGTTATTTTGCTAACATTTTGTCTGTGTGTGCTTATATAAATATACAGTATATGTATGTATATATTTATACTGTATATATATATATATATATATATATATATATATATATATATATATATATATATATATATATATATATATATATATATATATATATATATATAATTGATTTATTTTAGATGTGATCAATTTTAAGTTTTATGTATTAATACATTTAGAAATAACATAGGCTATATTAATAAATTTATAAATTTATATAAATTTATTTTAGATTAATTTAAAATTAAGTTATTACAGTATTAAATTAAAATTAATATATTACTTTATACATTTTATGTTCATAGAATCCTGAGCATTTAACTTTTAATCGTATTTTATAGTATATATTTTTTTAAACAAAAATGTTTTTGAATTTTTTATATTTTATTTGATACTTTTTATTTCTTTTCAAGCAAATGATAATGCATCAAAAACAGAAAATGGTAAAGACCCCAAATTATTTAAAACTAACTGTATTTTAAAAACAACCAGAGATGAAACTACATCTTCTGATTCATCTGATTCGTTTATTATTATTATTATGAATATTTCATTTTGAGGTAAGAACATTGTCAACAAGTTTTTTATAATACAACTTTTAATTTTTTTTCTAAAGGACATCTTGTAATCAGAGTAAAACAAAATAAACAATTAAATAAGAAGAAACCAGCTGCCTTTATGGGCAAAACAAAAGAAATACTCATGAACGTTTACAAAGGATGACCACGTACCAGTCCGTAAGATAAATAACAGTTGTAATTTCTAAAATGCCATAAATTCAAACGAGATACCTCAAAATCTTTACTATGTAATACTGTAAACATGACATGAAATTTCCTTCAGTACAAACTCAACCATCTCAGCATTTTGCAAGACTATAATATAAATACCATAAACTGTCTGCTACTTCATATGTTATCGGTATGTTTAATATGAGATAGCACTTATACCTTCATTTAAAATGACTAAAAGGCTAAAAATGCATACATTCAAACAGTTCACCAGACAAGAATCCGTCATCTGATGGCCGAAAAACCTGAAAAAAGCAACCATCCCTTCAAATATACCATTCATTTTTGTGTACTTGACCAAAACAAACTCTTCGAAAGTAATTACAGTACATGATAGCGATTACGTGTGTGTGTGTGTGTGTGTTTGTGTAAATATGTATGTGTGTGCACGTACACGCACATATAATTGACTTAACAGTGACTGGAATGTTGTGCCATATGATAAATTCAATGAAAAATCATCTAAAATGATTGAAAAGAGCTCCAATATTGATGACACTGCATTCAGTCTATCAGCTCGCTAGAAAGTGCTTCAAATAGTCATCGTAACGCACAATACTTATCACTTTATATATATACTAACATGATGTCGTATGCAGATCTATATTAAAAATGCCTTATAATGACACTTCTTTGCTTAAGTGCTGAAATATCTAAAGATTACATAAGGAAACGAGGTATGATACATTTAGAAAAATACTATACGGTGGAGAAGGTTTAAACAAAAGGCCTGTTTAAACACTTTTGGGTTCATAATCTCGACATAATGCAGTTATAAAGGTGCCAGCAAAAATATACAATAGCATACAAGGCAATGTCAGAGCACAGCTTAATGCAATATGCAAACTGTAACATACGTCATAAGTGCAATCTCAAAAAGCAACCACGATACCTCATATTAGTTCAACTTAATGACCACCACTAATTTTTAAGTGCATAAACGGGGTACATCGAATGACTTTCTCTCATTGAGGAATATGCAAACGTCTTCTTAAAAGGCACAAGCAGAAGTCAATGACGACAAATTCGGTACAAATGCAAACAGTGCTTGGGGACGCAATGACGCACCTCGTGTCCTGTAAAATGCAAGATTTGCAACTGGTTCTCATGAAATATTGATCTAAAATTGACATTGTAAATATGTCTCTTAATCACGTTTATATTTGAATATATGCATGTGCACTGAAATGAATATAAATGCTAGATGTTGTGCATATTTAATTATTTACGCCACCAAAACTGAACTAAAAATCTTGGGGGTACGTTTACACGACAGAAAAGTTTCGCATTCGGCATTATCAACATAAATCAGTTCTGTGATAATAGCTAAAAAGGCTGTACTATGCCAGGCCAGTAGGTGGCGACATCCCCTTACCCAAGCATGAGCTGTCAAGTGCTTGCATTTAGAAACCTATTTTCAATAGTTTGCATTTTGAGGCCCTTAAAATGCTGTTGTTGTGTAAATGCATGATCAAAACCTTTGAGTTGGAAACAGTTGTCGTGTAAACAAACCCCTTGGTCAGACTCTTAGGCCAAAAACACACTCTACACAAATTTAACTTTGTGCATCTTTAGCTTCCTAAATGTGCAATTAATTCTTGGGGCACGTTTACATAACCGCGATGGACTTAAAAAAATGAAAACGTTTCATCTTCGGCATTGTTAAAACAAACTTGTAGACAACTGTACGCTAAAAAGGATGTATTATGCCAGGCCAGTAGGTGGCGACATCCCTTTATGCAGAAACACTATATGTCAGTGCACATACATGGTTTGTCAGGTACTTGCATTAAGAAACCCGTTATGCCTAAGTCACCAAAATCTCAGGGTCCGTTTACACGACAGCAATCTACTTAAGAACGAAAAGGGTTTACCTTCGACACTGTCGAAATAAATCTGTTCTGTGAAAAATACTGTGCTATGCCAGGCCAGTAGGTGGCAACATCACCTTACACAACCATGGGCTGTCAAGTACTTGCATTTAGAAACCTATTTTCAATAGTTTGTGTTTTCAGGCCCCCAAAATGCTATTGTCGTGTAAATACATGGCCAAAACGTTTTTAGTTGAAAAGAGTTGTTGTGTAAACGCCCCCTTGGTCAGACTCTTAGGCCAAAAACACACTCTACACAAGGTTAACTTTGTGCATCTTTAGCTTCCTTAATGTGCAATTAACTCTTAGCGCACGTTTACATGACCGCAATGGACTTAAAAAAATTTAAATGTTGCATCTTCGGCAAACTTGTTGACAAGTGTATGCTAAAATAGCTAAAAAGGATGTATTATACCAGGCCAGTAGGTGGCGACATCACTTTATGCAGAAACACTACATGTCGGTGCACATACATGGTTTGTCAGGTACTTGCATTAAGAAACCCGTTATGCCCAAGTCACCAAAATATTGGGGTATGTTTACATGACAGCAATCTACTTAAGAACGGAAAGGTTTACCTTCGTCACTGTCAAAATAAATCTGTTCTGTGAAAAATGCTGTATTATACCAGGCCAGTAAGTGGCGGCATCAGCTTACACAACCATGGGCTGTCAAGTACTTGCATTACATAACCTGTTTTCAAAAGTTTACATTTTTAGGCCCCCAAAATGCTGTTGTCGTGTAAATACATGACATCTTGTAGTCCAAAACATTTTTAGTTGAAAAGATGTGACCCCCTTGGTCAGACTCTTAGGCCAAAAACACACTCTACACAAGTTTAACTTTGTGCATCTTTAGCTTCCTAAATGTGCAATTAATTCTTGGGCACGTTTACATGACAGCGATGAACTTTGTTAAAACAATCCTTTTGAAAAAGATATGTTAAAAACAATGTATTATGCCAGGTCAGTAGGTGGCGACATTATGCAGAAACACTACTTGACAACCTATGTATGTGCACAGACATGCACTTACATTAAGAAACCCGTTTTTAAAAGTTCACATTTTTAGGCCCCCAAAATGCTGTTGTCATGTAAATACATGGCCAAAACGTTTTTAGTCGAAAAGAGTTGTCGTGTAAACGCCCCCTAGGTGAGACTCATAAGGCTGATTTATACTTCTGCGTCAAGTGCTCGCGTACGCTCCAGTGCAGCCTGTGCGCAGTCGCATAGCCCTCGCCGTGGCTGATGCAGACGCTGATGGGCACCTCTCAAAAAAATGTAACTACACGTCACAACGGCATGTAGCGCAAGCTCTGTGATTGGTCGGCTTGGGTAGCTATGAAAAGTGTGGGTGGTGCTGAGAGCCACAAGCCCGATGGAGCGAGTGTTTACAAGTGTGGAGTCCCGTAAAGGAGCCGTTTACCTTATGATTAAAGTTGTTGCACGTCCACTGGTTCCCGCCTCAGAATAAGCGAGTTTTAGCTACTTCTACATTAAGGTAGCATTGAGAAAAAACAAAACACCAGTGAAGAAACTCGACACAGGAAAACATAACCTACTGCCAGCTAGCGTTTCGGAAGTGTTATTGCAGAGCAACACAAACAGCACGCAGAAGTATAAATGCATGACTACGCGCAAGGCAGGCACCGTGGGTCACGCCAATTACTCTACGCAGAATTATAAACCAGCGTTTAGGCAAAAACACACTCTACACAAGTTTAACTTTGTGTATCTTTACCTTCTGAAATGTGCAATTAATAATGCTGCAAGGGGGCGCTATGGCTCAACTATGGAGAATTAAGCAAGTTGCAGTTTGTTAAACTTGGCATACTTACAGCACCTTCTTGAATAGTAACATAAAGGGTCACATTCCACTTCATTTTATTAATGCCTTTTCCTCACTAACTTCCCTTAATCTTGTTGACTCATCTTTATTAAGATGCAAAAGCATTGCAAAGGGCTGAGCTGAAACTTCTTACTAGCCTGGGTATACTTTATTTTCATGTTCTGCTCAATCTCATGCATCTCAATCTCATCAAACCATGAGCACAGTGGACAACATGCACAGTTTTGTATGAACTTTCACCTTGCGCCTGTGCTATTTAACAAAAACTGTTTGTGGGCAGAAAATATGTGCACAGATGTCCATTGACACTCCTGATGATGAAATGTTGCCATTCAAAGTATGCACTGGCCTTAAGCCCTTGATCATTTCAAATTCGACTATGGAGACAATCTGTACACTTTTCGAATCTATTTGATGCATCATTCTTTATGTCTACAGGTATGCTTGGGTTGTTTTAAATATCTAAAAATTAAAATACATATATATTAAAGAGTTCTGAGTTAGGGGTAAATTAACCCCGATCAACAGGGCATTCACAATTGTTTTGCATTATGGTAAATGAAGCAGCTTAAAGTCTGTATATAAGTAGTTACATTATCTCAAGAAGTCAAAGGTCTATGCATGTCCAACTTCCTCCATCCACTCCATGAAGTGGAATGCACTTCAAGATAGAAGGGCTGATTCCCCTGGATGGAAATGCTTAGGGAAGATCGGGAGTAGGTGTCTAAAAGTGAAGTGGAATACACCCGTTTTAATGGCACAGACAATTAAAGGTAATCTGAACGCCCCCTGGAGTAGAAAAGATTGCTACCACCAGTGCAATGCAAGAACACAAACAGTAAAAACAACCATTCACTATGTTTGAATACTTGCATAAAGTATGTTTCTGGTTTGAGCTTGAATTTAGTTTTGCTTTCGAATGCTATTATACATTGTTTATAAAGTCAGCTTTTAGGTGGATTATCAGAGGCTTCTTCAGATGTGATTCTGAGGGAAGCAATAGCTTTTGCACAGGTGTAGACACTCTCCTCCTTCTTATCATCCTTGTTAGGAAGGCCAGTGGAAGAGGTTGCTATTTCTCCACTGTAGGCCACTGCTGGATCTGGGACAGAGGCATAGGTCCTCCCTGAAGCAGCCGTTTCTAAAATGCTCCCCTGTGGAATTGATGGGAGCGAATTTCTCTCCCCAGCAGCACCAGATGTCGATATTGATGGCATTCTTAACCCCCCGATAGGGACCATTGGAACAGGTGTTGGCACCTGTCCTTGAGAGTGCAAAGGCAAATGGCTGAAGATGTCTGGCTGCCGGGTTTTTGGCAGATCTTTACTGCTGCATAGGCCAATAGGAACATAGAGATTAAGAGAAGTATCCTCTTGATCCTGAAAAAAAGAATAATTGTTTATTATGCTGACCAAATCATTTAGGTATGTAAAACTGTATTCAGAGAATTACATTAACAGACTCTGAAGTTGTTGTAGTTCTGGTGTGACAATTGTTTTAAATATATAATTACCATTATGCAACTAAACAGCATTGCACATATCACAATATACCCCCTTCCATTCTGTCAGTACTGTAGGAATCTTCACATAGCTATGCAAAGATTATAGTGACCATGGCTGGGGTCCCCAAAGGAACATATAAAAGGAAACATGGTTTCCTGTAGTTCAATCAGTTAAGCAGTGGTTCTCAACTTGGGCATTTGAGGTCCACTTTAATTTAGGAATGTCCAGCCTGGCCGGTACAGCAACTGTCAAGTAGATTTCACCTCCAACCCCAATTAAACAGACTTAAACCAGCTAATCAAGATGTTAACTTGATAAATAAAGGCAGGTGTGTTTAGGCTGGGTTGGAACTGAAGTCTGCAAGACAGTAGCATTCCATGATCAGGAGCACTCCATCATTGCTCCTAAAAAGTTGCTGTCTTGCAGACCGCAGTTCTAATCTCAAATATCAGCTTGATTAGCTTGTTCAGGTGTACAACATTAGTTTTGGAACTCAAACCGAATCTCAAGTGTCAGAATTGAGAACCTTTGCAGTAAAACATGGGACAAGCAAAAACAAGTTGCTAAAGATAAAAGTGTCTGCCAAAAGTAAAAAGATAAGCATACCACTCCTGTCTCTCCAATGATTGGTCTAATGGGCGAAGCTTGAAATCTTACACTCCTTCCCGGATCCATGTGGGTCCTGTGCTGATAAGACCCCCTTCGTGGAGACACAGCCCTGAGCACTACTTTTTGTCGACTCAGTGGAGACTGCGCTCGCTGCCCTGATGTGTCCAAACCTGTAGGTCTTACCGGTGACAGCTGGCGGACGGGTGAAAAATCCCCTCTGATGCTCAAATCTCTCCTGGGAGAAACGGCCCTTAATGGAGATGAATCTCGGCTTGACAGTAGATGACGTTGGGGTGAGAGATCTCCTCTTGGGGACATGTACCTCTGGCGAGGTGAGTCCCAACAAGGTGACAGCAGCTGAGGTGGGCAGAGCTCAAAGGAGCAGCTTGACTGATCAGAATTCAGGTCATCCTCAATAGTCAGAGAGGACGCTTCAAGCTGTTCCTTTGGTAGATTGCAGCCTGGGTCAAAGTGTTTAGGGAGGCAGCCAGACAAACATGGCTTGTTGACTGCATAGGCCTGAGGACTTGTGCTTCTAGACAACGTTTTTGGTGTAGAATCACCATCACATTCATCATCTTCATCATCGTCTGGTTCATCCTCATCGACACCATCAGAGTCCTCCACATCTGAGAACTGATGTTTAATAGTTTGTTCCGCTGGTATGATGCCTAATGATTTCTGGGTGTCATCTACACAAGCAGTAGGAGAACAAAACAAAAATAAAAAAAATTTTAACATTGGGGTTTTCATAAGTGGCTCAGAAATTGTTTTAGCTAAGCTAATGCCTGGCTTCTTACAGAAGAGGCCCCTACCAGCATCTTCTGTATTGTCCATAGCTGTCGGTGAAACTCCAAGTTCAAGGCATTTTTTCATGTGAGCTTTTGACTTCATATGCTTGGTAAGATTCCCTAAAATTAGACAGGAATTATTTTTCTGTCTCAAACTATTGCAGTCATGTTTAAATGTGAGTGTGGTAAAACCAACCTTTAGTTTTAAATGCAAAATTGCAGCACTTGCAGATGTAGGGTCTCACATCAGTGTGCGTCCGTATGTGTTTCTTTAGCATGCTTGGCTTCTTACAACGAATACCACACTCTTCACATATATACTTTCCCCGACCACGCCCCCTCACATACACATATTCCTCATTGGACTTATACCTGAAAGGAATAAACAAAACTTATACAAGAATGCATTACTTTAGTGACATATGAACATTGGTATTATTACAATGCACATTCATACCCTCCTTCAAATATCTTCACACGCATTGGTTCTGTTTGCCGAATGGTGGATGAAACATCCTCTCGTAAAGATTTGCCCCGATGGCTAATTTCTCTTAGCCTGATGTCTTTTTTTGTATCTTCCTCTCTGTAGTCCAGTGCAATCTGTAGTAGTGCAACATACTTTATGTAACAGATGGCTAAATAACTATAGCATCAACATAAAGGGAAAGATAGCATAGCAGCTAGTTGCAAATCAACACATAACATACCTGTTCTTGCTTCGGTCTCCAGGGGGTAGAAGTCACAAGTAGTCCAGGCTGATAGATGGTAGCAATTGTATAAATAGCATTTTGTCTTCGCTGTTTAGATCGGAGAAGGGCAAGAACCATCCCAGTGCTAAGATCTGGTGGGTTGGGGTTATGGCATCTCACAAACCATGAGGCATATTCCGAGAATGGTGCCACCGTGTGGGTGCTATTTGGTTTAGTGGTATTGAGATAGCACCAGCTCATGCAAGTAGTAGTGTGAAGACCTGGAAACTTTGAGAACAGTAAAGCACTAGTGATTGCAGAGGGCATTAAACTGATACAAGAAGCAGAATAATGACTAGCCATCATGCTTTCAGGTGTTGGCTTTCGCTCCATCATAGCAGCATCTTGAAAAATTCTGGCAGAAGACTGCAACTCTGGATTGCTGTAAAAGTCTTGGGTGGCCTCATTCATATCCACCTCGTCAATGGGCTCTGAGGTGAATTCTGATTTGGGACTTTCTTTTTCAACTTCAAGATTTCCTAGCTCAACAGCACTAAGCTCTTCAACAATCTGACCATAAATGTTCTCATCTTTGACTCGTTTTTGCTGCTTCGCCTCAATAAAGAGTTCAATGCTACTTGCAGGTGAGAGCATACGCTTGTTTGCTCCACCACTGGGGGCTTCTGTAGTTGAGATGGTTTTGGAGGTTAATGATAGAGGTATACCTGTTTTAAGCTTTGCTGGTGATGCTTGTAGGCTGTGAAGTTGTTGACTTTGAGAGGAGGATTTTTTGTGTTCTAGGCAAGAAATGGGTTTCTGGATTTGAGAATCCAGAATATGAGATATACTAGTATATGTTAGGTTTCCGTAAGATGGTACTTGCATCTGAATTCTGACAGGAACTAGCAACCCAGATGAGCATTGACTGCCTAATGCTTGCTGAGCTTGTGAAAGCACTGCTATTGTTGACAAAACATTGCCCAAACTCTGAGAACAATCTTCTTGGGGTTCCCTTAAGTTAACGTAAGTTTCAGGTGATTTAGACTCTTCGGGTTCTTTCTTAATTACAAGCATTACATTTTCCATGTCATGGATATTGCAAACAGTTGGTTTCACTTGCTGAAATGAGGTTTGCAGTGGGCTATATTGTCTGTGATGTGGTAAAGGACCACCAGAAATCAAAGAGTACCTCATTTTCTCAATGGATCCCTCAGGCGTAAACGGCGAAGTTGTTCTCCTGCTCATTTCATCTGAGAAATTGCCACCTTGTGTCTCAGGTTCACCACTTAATGAGGCCTGTCTAACCAAAAAGGCCCTTCTACGTTCTTTAACCTCCTCCAGCTTATATATAGATGACGAAGAAAGACTGCCATAATCAAATGACTTGCTTCGAAATTCTGCAATCTCTGAGGGTAACTTATAAGGTGCCTGCTCTGAAGCAGAGCGCCTCATCTCTCGATGATGACTTTGTGAACTTCCAGGCACTGATAAGAACTCTAATGACTTATTAGACTCATCTGGGTTAATTTGGGACAAAAGGTTAAGGGTCTCCTCTCTGTCAAGGGACTGGGAAAAACTTGAGCTGGGAGATAAATTGCTATCTTGACTTGGACTTCTTGAGAGACTTGTGCAAGCAGATTCAAAACTAGATTCTCCAGATGAACATTCCATCTCAGCCAATCTCAAGCGTTTCTTTTTGGGTGGTAGTTTTTCCATTGGAAACTGTGACAGGGTCTCACTCCTTTGAGGCCACTGGAACTCCTCAGTGTGCTTTTCCCTTTGCTTAACACCTACATCTGGAACTTTTTCAGGCCTGTCAGGTTCCACAGTTACTCTAATCTCCGGGACCTGGATATTAGGCTGAGATGTTGGCTGTTTATGCATGTGAAGTTTCTGGTGCAGAAAACCACAGGGTCCCCATTGACACTCTAATCCTGTTCTGTGACATTCCATGCTATGCTCCTTTTCCATGAATTTGCCAATTTTGTCTAACTGATGGGATCTAACCTCACTCAACTTCTCTGAAGAGTTCAGTCGGTTTAGGGAATTTGTGTGCTGAATTACAGAAATAACATTGCTGCCAGCCTTCCTCTCAGTGTCAGAAACAACACTATCTAAAGAAATTTGCTTTGTCTCAAAGTCCTCTAAGATTCCAGGCGCTTTTGACGGCTTGTCTTGAATATGAAAGTCTTCCTCCTCCGTGACAGTTTTGTCTTTTCTTCGTTTCCTTGTGGAAGATTCTGATGAGGGGCCTGGACATAATTCCGTTTCTTGAAAGTTTTCGGCAGCCATTTTGGAATCATCTATGCTGTGAATTTTCAAGTCTGATTTTAAGCTACAAGCCAAATGAGCATAGCAGTCTGATTCTGCGTGACCTTCATTAGCAGAGTGTTCAAACGCAGATTGCCGCATGAGCCTCCTCATACCCATTGCACCCCGGTAGGTGACATCAGCACCTGTCATTCTCTCATCAAATGAATTACTGCTTCTTAGCCCTTGTGGTGCATTCAGATTAGAATTAGATGAGGTTGGAAGAGAGTTACTGCGCAAGAATACACTACTCTCCAATGCTGTTTCCAGAAGGTCAGAGCTGGGAATTTGACATTCTTGGTAATCTTCCTCTTGGAACGACTCTGAATCAATTTTTATTGATCGGACTAAGTCTTTTTTGCTTCTGTGAATGGAGGAGTCCGTGTCACCAGGCATCATGCCTTTGTTCAGTGTAATCATGAAGCTAGATGTGGCTTCATTTATGTCTGTCATGCAGGTTTGTACAGTGATTGATTGCTTTGGCCTGGTCGCTGGTCTATAACATTTCCCAAACATAATTTCTTGATATGATTTGGCACTTGCGCTCGACTGGTTGATCTGTTGCTCTGCACTCTCAGAACGTGAGAAGTATCCTGAATCAGTGCTGCCTTTACTGTATGAACTGGGCAAGGACAGGGACTGATCAGATTCTTGACTTTTCTTCTCTGAAAGCCGAAGTGCCAGTTTTTGTTTGATGGTAGAGAACTCGACCATTTGGTCTATTTGAGCAATAGCCACAGGTGCTGTCATTTCCCGAAATTGCCATAAAGATACTTTTCCTAATGACCCCTTTTCTTTTTTGAGTGACGTCTGAGAAGGAAAAATGGCTTCCTTTTTGGCCAATTTCCCGACCTTTTCTTGCACATAACCCTCTGTTTCTTTAATATGGCTTGTTGTATCCAAGGACAAGTCCTCCACAACTTCTTCATCGGTATCGCTGCTCTGTTCTGCATCCGAATGCATTTCACCCTCCGCCGCCTCATCCGTATTCTTGCAGTCTTGCTCTGAAAATGAAACCAATCCTGCTTTCACAGCATGGGTGTGAGATTTTCTGTGTTTGTATAAGTTGCTCTTAGTTTTAAATGAGAATCCGCAAGGAATACATGGATATGGTCGTTCGCCAGTATGAGAGCGGATGTGCTTCTTCAGTACGCTCGGTTTGGCACAAGCTCTCCCACAATACTGGCATACATACTTCCCAGTTTTAATAGACTTCTGCTCCTTTTTGTGAAGGCCCCCAGAAAGCATCTCATACTCAGACTGGAGATATCTTTTGTTTGGAAGAGGAACGTTCTTCCTCCTGAGCTGGACGTGACACTGTTCTCTAGATTTTGAGGTAAGTGTATTTCCTGAAGGAAGGACCTGGGGCTCCATACCAGGAGATGGATTTACAGATGGGGTCTGGGGTTGCTCCGCAAGTCTTATTTTGTCCTCTGAGCCAGAGGATTGGCCTCTTTGGGTCATCTCGGATGGCAAGTGTTTTTCGTCATCTTTGAAACTGATAATCTGTTTGGAACTTTCCACTTCACCTGAGGTTTTAGTAGCCTCCATGATAAGGATTTGCAAGCTATGGGTGCTACATTGCCCTTGGTTTCGTCACAACGAACATCGTCTTGCTTTGATGAAAGATTCTCTTTTAATCCTTAACTGCTTTAGAGAGTTCCCTGCAATTGTACAGCAGTCAGTCCAACTGCATCATTTTTTAAAAATGATCCAATAATCCTTTCCATATGTTCAAGAGCATGGTTCACTCAAGTTGCTTAAAAATGGTCTCCATTTTTATATGCAGTCAAGCTTGGGCACCACATCCAAATTGTCTGCAAACAGAAAAAATGAAGGTGAAGGATACCTTAAATAGTTTAATTGAATGTCAGCAATTATTAATGAAACAAGTACAAAAGCTATCTTCAAGCCAAGATGGCCTGTAAACTCACCATGCCCTGAGTAGAGTGTTTCTGAAGGCAGTTTGCCAGCACCATCTCCGTGTCTTTCTGAGGTCTTTGATTGATGTGAAGGTCGTCTCGAACTGTAAGGTCAGGAATTCCTCTATTAGACAATTTACCAAAACTACAAGTACAACAAGTACACAGCTGTGCAGGAATAATGCTGGGTGGAAATGACAATGCAATTTATCTGTGTAACATCATTAATCACTCTGCAGTCTAAGCTCCATTTACAATGTTGTTGTTATTCAATGTAAAATGGTTTCCTCTAAAATAATTGCATTTAAATATGAATGAAAATCAATAAAGTAATATTGTTCAATATTGTATTTTCTATCTATCTATCTATCTATCTATCTATCTATCTATCTATCTATCTATCTATATATATATATATATATATATATATATATATATATATATATATATATATATATATAATTTCACATTAAAAATACATTAAATTGATTAGGCATTGTAACTCTAATCGATGTTGTTTTTCAGTACATATTTAATCCAAATAATTTTGTCTAAGGCGGCACGGTGGCTCAGTGGTTAGCACTGTCACCTCACAGCAAGAAGGCTGCTGGTTTGAGTCCCAGCTGGGTCAGTTGGCATTTCTGTGTGGAGTTTCCATGTTCTCCCCGTGTTGACGTGGGTTTCCTCCAAGTGCTCCGGTTTACCTCACAGTCCAAACACATGCACTATAGGTGAATTGAATAAGCTAAATTAGTGTATGAGTGTGAATATGAGAGTGTGTGTGGATGTTTCCCAGTACTGGGTTGCAGCTGCAAGGGCATTCACTGTGTAAGGCATATGCTGGATAAGTTGGTGGTTCATTCTGCTGTGGCGACCCCTTATAAAAATGGCCAAAGGAAAATGAATGAATGAATGAATTTTGTCTAAAAATGAACTCATCTTCATTATCTTTATAAATGAATGAGTATATCATAGACATATAATTGTCACATATGAACTTTAAAAGTGAGGTAACAGATAAGGATTTACAAAAGATTTCTATTTTAATTGAATGTTTATTTTATTTAACAGTGGTCTATAATATTAACAAGAATTTTCAACATATACCGTAGTATAACACAAGAAATGTAACGTACCATGTGGCACTGAAGACATGAGTAATGATGCTGAAAATATGTATTATTCATTATTTTCCTTCGGCTTAGTCCCTTTATTCATCAGGGGTCGCCACAGCGGAATGAACCACCAACTTATCCAGCATATGTTTTACACAGCGGATGCCCTTCCAGCTGCACCCAGCACTAGGAAACACCCATACACACTCATTCACTACAGCCAATTTTGTTTACACAATTTACTTATAGCACATGTGTTTGGACTGTGAGGGAAACCCGAGCACTTGGAGGAAACCCACACCAACACGGGGAGAACATGCAAACTCCACACAGAAATGCCAACTGACCCAGCTGGGACTCGAACCAGCAACCTTCTTGCTGTGAGGTGACAGTGCTAACCACTGAGCCACCGTGTCACCCTAAATATGTATTAAACAGAAGAAATATTAATGTTTATGTACATTTAAATAACGTTTTATTCACATTTTAATGTTCATTTTAATGTTCAATAAAATAGGTTAAAACACAAAACGTTACCTAATTGTAGTATAACTTTAAAGAACATCTAAACAAGATAACACTTTAAAATAATGGTGCATTAATGATAATTAATATACAGGGTGGGCCATTTTATATGGATACACCTTAATAAAATGGGAATGGTTTCCTGAATACAGTGTCCTGAAAAGTGGATTGGTCGTCGTGGGCCGGTTGAATGACACCCAAGGTCTCCCGATCTGACCCCCTTAGACTTTTATCTTTGGGGTCATCTGAAGGCAATTGTCTATGTAATTTATTAAGGTGTACCCATATAAATGGCCCACCCTGTAGTTAATGTTAGTTAATATATTTACAGACATGAACTAATTATAAAAAACATTCATTCATTCATTTTCTTTCAGCTTAGTCCCTTTATTCATCAGGGGTCACCACATGAACCACCAACTTATCCAGCACATGTTTTACACAGCGGATGCCCTTCCAGCTGCAACCCAGCACTGGAAAACACCCATACACCCTCACATGCACTACGGCCATTTTAGCTTATCCAGTTCACCTATAGCTCATGTGTTTGGACTGTGGGGGAAACCGGAGCGCCCGGAGGAAACCCACACCAACACGAGGAGAACATGCAAACTCCACACAGAAATGCCAACTGACCTAGCCGGGACCTTCTTGCTGTGAGGCGACAGTGCTAACCACTGAACCACCATGTCGCCCATTAAAGAAAACACTTGTACATTATTTTTTTTTATCAAAGTTCAACATTTACTAATGCATAATTAAAATCCAAATGTGTGCTTGATAACATTAGATAATGCACTATGCATTAACAAAAACCATTTCCATTAACTAACATGAATTAAGATGAATAAATACTGTAGTAAATGCATTGTTCGTTGTTTGTTGATGTTAGTAAATATAATACTAATTAATTATTATTTGAAAGTGTTACCTAAAACACAGTTCACACATTGTCTTACAAAATAAAAAATGGCAACAACATTGTTTGTTTGTTTGTTCTTTTTCAACACAGGTTCATTCTGAAAACGTAGCTCTATATACATTTCTGGAAATGTGGCCTTTGGTGGATTTACCGAGAACAGCAGGCGTGAATGGCACTCGAGAGAGATATTTGAAATGTCAAAAAGCGTATACAGCGGCCTCTGGTGAATTCGAGAAAAAAAAAACTGCAAAAAAGTAGCTCCTGGGGCGTATTTGGCGCTCCCCAGAAATGTAGGTTTAGGGAAGGTTTAGGGAAGGCGGTGGGCGGGTCAATCTGTGCTTTTGAAAACACTATTGTTTGGGTTTAGGGAAGGAGGAGGATGGGTCAGTCGATCAGTCAGTCAGTCATTCAGTCAGTCAGTCGACAGTGGGCTCTGGAGGATTTACGCGAGAACAGCAGGCACGAATGGCACTCGAGAGAGAAATTTGAGATCTGAAAAAGCGTACACAGCGACAACAAAACAAAAAACTGCAAAAAAACGTACCTCCTGGGACGTATTTGGCGCTCTCCAGAAATGTATATAGAGGTATAGACAAATATTACAAAATGGAAACAACATTGTCCCAGTGCAAAATCCTTCTCTTTGTTTGTTTGTTTGTTTTTTTTAACATAGGCTCATTATTTCTGGAGATCGCGAATTATGTAGCCAGAGGAACGTATGGCTGCATTTCGTCTTTAAAACAAATGCTACAGAACTGTATGACGCCAATTCTTTTAGCGCTACCAGCTGACAGCTTGCCTCCGTATGGACGGCTATCCTACTGTCACCAGTTTGTCCAGTTAGCTCACCATGTACGTCGGCAGACTTGAGACGCAGAGAGGAGCTGACCATGACAACGGGGTTCGAGTCCAGTGAAAAACGGTTCCAGCAAGCGGGTAAGACAAAAACAGAAGCCAAAAAATAAAATAAACAAGTAAATAACAGAGTGAGAACGTGGTAAAATCTAAAAACGTGGTAAAAATCAGATGAGAACTTCTCTTTTTCTAGATGTCTTTTTAAAACGGTCGGTTGGGTTTAGGGAAGGGGTGATCGGGTCAATCGGTGCTTTTGAAAACACTTTTGGTTGCATTTAGGGAAGGAGGAGGGTGCGTCAGTCAATCAGTCAGTCAGTCATTCAGTTAGTCAGTCGACAGTGGCCTCTGATGGATTTATGCGAGAACAGCAGACGTGAATGGCACTCGAGAGAGAAATTTGAGATGTCAAAAAGCGTACACAGCAGCCTCTGGTGGATTCGAGAAAACAAAAACTGCAGAAAAACATAGCTCCTGGGACGTATTTGGCGCTCTCCAGAAATGTATATAGAGGTACGTTTCCAGAGCTACGTATGGCTGCATTTCGTCTTTAAAGCGAACGCTACAGGGCAGTATGATGCCGGTCCTTTTCGCGCTTACCAGTTGCCAGTTTGTCCAGTTAGCTCACCATGTATGTTGGCGGACTAGAGACGCAGAAAGGAGTTGACCACGACAACAGGGTTCGAGTCCGGTGAAGAACGGTTCCAGAAAGCAGGTAAGACAAAAACAGAAGCCAAAAAATAAAATAAACAAGTAAATAACAGGGTGAGAATGTGGTAAAAATCAGGCGAGGACTTTTCTTTTTCTGGATTGCTTTTTAAAAATGTCGGTTAGGGTTTTCATATTGGGTTTAGGGAAGGAGAAGGGTGTGTCAGTCGATCAGTCTGTCAGTCAGTCAGTCAGTCAGTCGACAGCGGCCTCTGATGGATTTACAGGAGAACAGCAGACGTGAATGGCACTCGAGAGAGAAATTTGAGATGTCAAAAAGCGTACACAGCGGCCTCTGATGGATTTACAGGAGAACAGCAGACGTGAATGGCACTCGAGAGAGAAATTTGAGATGTCAAAAAGCGTACACAGCGGCCTCTGGTGGATTCGAGAAAACAAAAACTGAAAAAAAAACGTAGCTCCTGGGATGCATTTCGCGCTCTCCAGAAATGTATATAGGGGTACGTTTTCAAAATGAGCCTGGGTTGCATATATTACAAAATGGCAACATTATCACAGTGCAAAATCCTTCTCTTTGTTTGTTTTTGTTTATTTTACAGGAAAATACTGTAAAAGATTAAAAATCTGCTACTAAAAACTTCATGAAATCTGCCATTGAAAATATTTGGCCATATATGTGCATATACATATATGTAAATTTCGTTATTTGAAAGTTTACATTCGACAAATAAGTCAACAGGTAGAGATATAACAAAATCGGAAAACAAAACAATATTGCAACTTCACTAATTAAAGAAGACCTGCATATATAACTACCATCAGCATACATCTATAATGAGGTTACATAAGGTTATCTGGTTCAACCCTCTTAATTAGGACATTCAGCCTCTGCAAGCCGTCAGAGAGGAAATATCAAGCTCTGGCAAGCAATAAAACCTAAAACCAAACCACGACAAGCTCTACAATGAAGTCAAACGTTTCCCACGGGTCGACTCCGTATATCTAAACAGTCTGGAGATAGCGAGCAGAGCAGAGAGTTGATGTAGGAATGACAAAACACAGCGATCAGATCTGCTTCTTTTTTTTTTTTTCTTTCAAGGTCAATCTCAATCCCGCGCTGTCCTCGACACACACACAAACCTGAATGCAACTGGGCTGACAAGTTAAAGGAGTCACGAGGCAATAATAACGGCATTAAAGTAACACAATGCCATGCCATCGTTTTAAAAACAACACAAGTTTTGACCTTCGATCCTCCTTTAAATGATTGTGTATGCATCTGCATTAATGCATGCACTCTACAAGCACAGGAATATGTCAAAAAGCCAGAGGCGGGCGAATATAACCAGACTCAAGAGAATGCAATTACGTCATATATCAGCCCCCCTTTGGCATCACTAACCCAGTGGGATACCTGGCATCTCATGAAACACAGCTGTAGTGCAATCCAAAACTACAACACAAACAAAATATCCACAGAAGAGCTCCAAGAGAATGCTGTCAATACAAATAAAGCGCAGCTGACTTTGACGGAGTCACCTGTTCTCTTATTTTTGGAGTCATAAAAGACATCAAATCCACAAACCTGGAGTCCAAATTCAGCCGATGATGTCTCCAGTCAAATGCAGATGTTCTCATAATTCCCCGTTTTCTGCCATGCATGCCTTTGGAAAACACAAAAGCTCAACAGTCATCGGCGTCCTGCTCAATGAGAGTACATTAGAGGACCTACAGATGTAAGCGAGTCACCACAGAAAATACCTCACGGAGACGCGTATCCAGGAACAAAAATAGAAAAGGGGCCCTGCTGAAGGGTTATGCAACGGCCCACATTCAGGGCCACTTCTGCATCGGCGCTGGAGGAGAAGTGAATGGACACGCCGCTCTCTGAAAGCACTGAATGAAATAGACTGCGCTGGGATAAAGCATTCACGCTGGGTGTAGAATTGCATGTTTCTTAGTATTTCTGCGATATGCATTGCTAAGAGCAGGATGAATGCAAATTTCAAGTGACATATTAGTCATGCAGCTTATAAGTGGGATAAATCATCTTAAAGGAGATTTGAAATCATAACTGCCATTTATTGAAGGCATGCTGCTGATGTTGTGATGCATGGAGTGATTTATTGATGCATGCTGATTCGAAATGAGTGCAATGGTGGCAATTTTCAGCATCAGTATTTTTTTAGCCCTTGAACATAGGCTCATTCTGAAAACGTAGCCCTATATACACATTTCTGGAGATTGCGAATTATGTAGCCAGAAGTGCGTATGGCTGCATTTAGTCTTTAAAACGAACGCTACGTGGTGGAATGACGTTCCTTTTCGCGCTTACCAGCTGACCGATTACCTCCGTATGGACGACTTTCCCACTGTTACCAGTTTGTCCAGTAGCTCGACATGTACGTCGGCAGACTTGAGACGCAGAGAGAAGTTGACCACAATGACAGGGTTCGAGTCCGGTGAAGAACGGTTCCAGAAAGCAGGTAAGACAAAAACAGAAGCCAAAAAATAAATAAACAAGTAAATAACAGGGTGAGAATGTGGTAAAATGTGAAAACGTGGTAAAAATCAGGGAAGGGCTTTTCTTTTTCTGGATTGCTTTTGAAAACGCTGTCAGTTGGGTTTAGGGAAGGGGGTGGGCGCTGGTCAATCTGTGCTTTTTAAAACACTAAAAGTTGGGTTTAGGAAAGAACGGTGGGTCAGTTGATCGGTCGGTCAGTCAGTCAGTCGACAGCAGCCTCTGGTGGATTTACGCGAGAACAGCAGGCGCAAATCTGAAAAAAAATTTCTGATAAAGCGTACACAGCGGCGTCTGGTGCATTTGAGAAAACAAAAACTGCAAAAAACGTACCTCCTGGGACGTATTTCGCACTCTCCAGAAATGTATATTGAGGTACGTTTTCCGAATGAGCATGGGTGGGATAAATCATCTTAAAGGCGATATGAAATCATAACTGGCATTTATTGAAGGCATGCTGCTGATGTTGTGATGCATGGAGTGATTTATTGATGCATGCTGATTCAAAATGAGTGCAATGGTGGCAATTTTCAGCATCAGTATGTTTTTTAGCCCTTGAACATAGGCTCATTCTGAAAACGTAGCCCTATATACACATTTCTGGAGACTGCGAATTATGTAGCCAGAAGTGCGTATGGCTGCATTTAGTCTTTAAAACGAACGCTACGTGGTGGAATGACGTTCCTTTTCGCGCTTACCAGCTGACCGATTACCTCCGTATGGACGACTTTCCCACTGTTACCAGTTTGTCCAGTAGCTCGACATGTACGTTTGCAGACTTGAGACGCAGAGAGAAGTTGGCCACAATGACAGGGTTCGAGTCCAGTGAAGAACGGTTCCAGAAAGCAGGTAAGACAAAAACAGAAGCCAAAAAATAAATTAAACAAATAAATAACAGAGTGAGAATATGGTAAAATCTGAAAACGTGGTAAAAATCAGGGAAGGGCTTTTTTTATCTGGATTGCTTTTGAAAACACTGTCAGTTGGGTTTAGGGAAGGGGGTGGGCGTTGGTCAATCTGCTTTTTAAAACACTAAAAGTTGGGTTTAGGGAAGAAGGGTGGGTCAGTTGATCGGTCGGTCAGTCAGTCAGTCAGTCGACAGCAGCCTCTGGTGGATTTACGCGAGAACAGCAGGTGCAAATGGCACTCGTGAAAAAAATTTGAGATCTGAAAAAGCGTACACAGCGGCCTCTGGTGGATTTGAGAAAACAAAAACTGCAAAAAATGTACCTCCTGGGACGTATTTTGCACTCTCCAGAAATGTATATAGAGGTACGTTTTCCGAATGAGCCTGGGTGGGATAAATCATCTTAAAGGCGATATGAAATCATAACTGGCATTTATTGAAGACATGCTGCTGATGTTGTAATGCATGGCGTGGTTTATTGATGCATGCTGGTTTAAAATGATGTTTGCATTCATGATCTTGCATTTTTGAGTGCAATAGTGGCAATTTTCAGCACCAGTATTTTTTTTAGCCCTTGAAAACGTAGCCCTATATACATTGCTGGAGATCGTGAGTTATGTAGCCAGAAGTATGTATGGCTGCATTTCGTCTTTAAAACGAACGCTACAGGGCAGAATAACGCTGTTTCTTTTCGTGCTTACCAGCTGATACCTCTGTATGGACGGCTTTCCCGTTGTTACAGTTTGTCCAGTGGCTCAACATATATGTTGGTGGACTTGAGACGCAGAGAGGAGTTGACCATGACGACGGGGTTCAAGTCCAGTGAAGAACGGTTCCAAAAGCGAATAAGATAAAAACAAAAGCCGAAAAATAAAATAAACAAAGTAAATAACAGGGTGAGAATGTGGTAAAATCTGAAAACATGGTAATAATCAGGCTTTTCTTTTTCTGGACTGGTTTTGAAAACCCTGTCGGTAGGGTTTAGGGCAGGGGGTGAGCGCTGGTCAATCGGTGCTTTTGAAAACACTATTGGTTGGGTTTAGGGAAGGAGGAGGGTGGGGGGAATCAATCGGTTGGTCAGTCGACAGCGGCCTCTGGTGGATTTACGTGAGAACAGCAGGTGCGCACGAGAGAAATTTGAGATCTGAAAAAGCGCACACAGCGACCTCTGGTGAATTCATGAAAATAAAAACTGCAAAAAAAAAACGTAGCTCCTGGGACGTATTTGGTGCTCTCCAGAAATGAATATAGAGGTACGTTTTCAGAATGAGCCTGAGTAGAGTTAAACAGTTTTAACTTTATTTTTGTTGGACAGGTTCATTAAAAAAAAAACTTTAATGCATTACAAAATTTAATGCAGATAAACCAATGAAGGGGCAGCAGTGGGTAGCACGATCGCCTCACAGCAAGAAGGTCACTGGTTCGAGCCCTGGCTGGGTCAGTTGGCATTTCTGTGTGGAGTTTGCATGTTCTCCCCATGTTGGTGTGGGTTTCCTCCGGGTGCTCCTGTTTCCCAATAGATCCCAAGAGGCCTATAAATAGCCACAGTATTTTCAATCCATATCTTGTCCATGTTTTAGGCCAGAATAATATGCAAATTTATTATTGCATAATATCATCATCATCATCATCATTTATATATTCATTCATTCATTCATTCATTTTCTTTTCGGCTTAGTCTCTTTATTAATCTGGGATCGCCACAGCGGAATGAACCACCAAAATATCCAGCATATGTTTTACGCAGCGGATGCCCTTCCAGCTGCAACCCATCACTGGGAAACACCCACACACACTCAGTCACACACATACACTACGGACAATTTAGCTTACCCAATTCACCTGTACCGCATGTCTTTGGACTGTGGGGGAAACCGGAGCACCCGGAGGAAACCCACGCGAACGCGGGGAGAACATGCAAACTCCACACAGAAACACCAACTGACCCAGCCGAGGTTCGAACCAGCGACCTTCTTGCTGTGAGGCGACAGCACTACCTACTGCGCCACTGCGTCATCTGCATTTATATAATGATATTAAAATAAAATCTATTTTTAGATGTAATTTGTTTCTTATTCAGACTAAAAAAAACTGTGTCAAGGTGCAAACATTTAGTCTTTGAAACACTATGAATGAGTGAAAACCACCGCAGATACTCTGACTCTGATTGGCTGTTGCCATTTTCCTCTTTCATCTCGACTCCGCCTATTAGTGCTTATTTTCAGCTCTGGGTTCAGCTTTAAGCCAATAGCAAAACAGCAACTACTGGGGAGGTGGGGCAAAGTAAGGCCCCATTTGATTGGTCAAATTTAGATGTAATGTAATGTAATGTGTATTTATATAGCGCATTTATTGTGTATGGCCATACACCCAAAGCACTTCACAATCATGTGGGGAGTCTCTCCACACCACCACCAGTGTGCAGGATCCACTTGGATGATGCGACGGCAGCCACAGGACAACGGCGCCAGTGCGCTCACCACACACCAGCTATTGGTGGAGTGGAGAGACAGTGATAGAGCCAATTCGGTGGATGGGGATGATTAGGAGGCCATGATGGGTAAGTGCCGATTGAGGGACTTTGGCCAGGACATCGGGGTTACACCCCTACACTTTACGAGAAGTGTCATGGGATTTTTAATGACCACAGAGAGTCAGGACCTCGGTTTTAACCTCTCATCCGAAAGACGGACAAAACAACTCATGCATAAAATAAATGTAATTCATCACACGTCTTCGATACATACAGTTGAAACCAGAAGTTTACATACACTGTATAAAAAGGCACATAACCATTTAAAAAAAGTCAGATGTTAATGTGACTAAACTTTTTCTCTTTTAGGTAAGTTAGGATTATCAAATTTGTTTCTGTTATGCTTAATAGCAGAATAATAAGAGAGATATTGTTTGAGAAATTGTTATAACTTTTCTTGAAAGTCAAGTTTACATACAATAAGATTATTATGCCTCTGAAAAAGCTCAGATGATGATGTCAAGGTTTTGGAAGTTTCTGATTGGCTAATTGACAACATTTGATTTAATTGGAGGCACAACTGTAGAATAGTATTTAAGGAAATCCTCAAACACACTGCTTCCTTGTGTGACAACATGGGAAAATCAACAAGCCAGAATCAACAAAAAAGACAGAATACAATTTGCTAAATTACACTGGGAAAAAGACTAATATTTGGAGACATGTCCTGTGGTCTGATGGAACTAAGATTGAACTGTTTGGCTATAATGACCAGTGTTACATTTGCAGGACAAAGGGGAACGCTTACAAGCCTAGAAACACCATCCCAACGGTGAAGTATGGTGGCGGCAGCATCATGTTGTGGGGCTGTTTTGCTGCAGGAGGGACTGGTCCACTTCACAGCATAGATGGCATCATGAAGAAAGAAGATTATGTAGAAATACTGAAGCAACATCTCAAGACATCAGCCAGGAAATTAAAACTTGGCCACAAATGGGTCTTCCAAACAGACCATGACCCTAAGCATACTGCCAAATTAGTTAAAATGTGCTTTAAGGACAACAGAGTGAATGTTTTGGAGTGGCCATCACAAAGCCCTGAGCTCAATCCTATAGAAAATTTGTGGGCAGAGTTGAAAAAGCTTGTGCGAGCAAGACAGCCTACAAATCTGACTCAGTTACATCAAATCTGTCAGGATGAATGGGCCAAAATTCCTGCAAACTATTGTGAGAAGCTCGTGGAAGGATACCCAAAACATTTGACCAAAGTTATACAGTTTAAAAGCAAAGCTAAAAAAAAATATTAAGGAAATGTATGTAAACTTTTGACTGTCTAGAAATTAATCTAAAAAAATTTACAAAAAAAAAAAAAATTCTCTCATTATTCTGGCATTTAGCAAATGTAAAAAATTTAGGTAATCCTAACAGACCTAAAATAGTAAACGTTTAGTATGATTTACCATCAGACATTTTTGAAAAATGGTTATGTTGCTTTTTTAGAGTGTATGTAAACTTCTGGTTACAACTGTATATATACTATTATCACGATAACAATAATTTTTCGGTATATTGTGCAGCCCTAGTCCATTTAGAGTTCTGATTAACTATGAATATATCTAAATATCTCAAATATAATACTACATATCTGACACTATACATTTGATACAAAACAGTCTCCATTCAGTTTTGCTTGCTTTTCTGTTTGATGGTTACAAACACATTCTAGAGGTTTAATCTCAAACTGCCCGCTAAAAGGGATAGTTCACCCAAAAAGATTAAAATGTACTTGATATTTACTGTCCAGTGGTATGTTTTAGTACTGTAGTACTGATCCAATTTAGATAAACAATCAACGCATAAAATAAATGTAATTCATCACGTCTATGATACATCTACTGCACAGGGCCAGAGTGGGACTCCTTTTCAGCCCTGGAGTTTCAAGCCTTAGATCGGCCCACTTCAGTTCACGACTGACTAAATTAAAATAACATAATTTCCAATCCAGTACTTTGGTAAAGATTTATTTGAACAGTTAACACAATGTTTAACAGTATCAGAATTTCATTCAGCAGGTGTAATATTCATTAATATAAATTTTTCGAATTCTTATATTCACTCAATGACAATCCTACCTGCCCATTCTATTGTGTTGGGCCTATGACTGGTGCTTTGTAACAGTACGGGGCCTGGCTCTTTACTGTTAGCATCAAACTAGACAAGAGGCTGCTGCTGCTGAAGAGCTGCAGTACAAGAAAATGTTCAGTACATAAACGGTGGTTTGCAGACATCGTTGTTTTGCACTTCTCCTAACTAGCTTAACGTTAACTTACCGGCCGTTTTAACGTCTTCATGTGTTGTTGTACTCTCGCTGCCGCTGGTTTTAACGAAAAATGTACACAGCTTTTTTTTTTTATTCTGACCTTTTCAGCGCCATCTTTGCGCTTTTTATTATCAATTTTTCATCTCTCGTGTATCTCTTAACAAATTATTTTGCTGCTGATGAGCAAGGTGCCGCTGTTGAGTAGTCGAATGATAATTACGCCATCACCTTGCAGGTTGCATTCTGCTCACGGGGCTGCGGTAAAATAATGGATAAAAAGAGTGAGGCTATGGTCAAATATATAAATAAATAAATAAATCATTTTAAACAAGTGCGACTGCTGAGTGCGCAGGCAGCTAGGGATACCGGCCAGCGTGGCCAAAAAAACGGACCAGCCCATCGGGAATACTCCCGGTCCTCCTGATTAGCCAATCCGGGCCTGCTACTGCATATACTGCATATAAGCTGCTTTGACACAATCTACATTGTAATGGCGCTATAGAAATAAAGATGAATTGAATTATACTATTATCGCGATAATCTGTTAATCTGATGTCTAATTATTATTTTAGCATATGGTTCTGTATCACAACTGTCACACTGTAAAGTACTGAAACTGCTATATTGATTGTGTAAGCTCACATTGCTAGTTTTGTGGTGAACAATTCATCTGTGCATGTCATTAAGAAAGAAAATATATAGTTTGCCCTTGTAATCTTTAACTGAAATCTGAAAATGGTGAGGAGGAGGTCTCTGTTAAGTTATAACACTCCCCAAACCCTTTTCCCCAACTTTCTGAATGAAATGCCTACTTTACTACATCCAATCAGCTTGCAGCAGAAAAAACAAGCCACGCCCACCGTTTTCTCATTTAATATTCTGTTTCTCTAGAAACTGCATCACAATATGAAAAAAAAAACTGTCACAGCTTCCAGCTCATGCGGACTTTAATATGAAACAACATTAATTTCCTGCTGACATTATAAATTCCTCTTTCTTCTCAATTACTTTTAAGTATCAATCAATAAAATCAAGTCCTCTGCCTCTCTTTCCTCCTTGAAACACTCTTCTTTTACTTGTGCTTCTTATATTGACAAATGAAAATCTTGTACATCAATGTATACCACATGAATGTTGACCTCCTGATACAATTTAAGGCTGAAAATTGGTAGCGTTCAGCGCAGTTGATCCCCCGCTGGTTCTCAATTGGCGAGTAACCTTGACCTTTCAGCACAATACAATTTACAGCGCTAAAAATATTTGACCTGCCGTGACCATCATCTTAAGTTACGGTGGGGAAAGACAACTGGAGTCCAGATAACACGATACAGCTCTGAGAGCGTCTGGGTGTTGTAGTCATAGTCTATTAAGTCACATATGAGTCCTGCAGTGTTGCAAAACCAAGCAAGCATCCTCAGTAGCCTACTATTGGACATACAGTGCATCCGGAAAGTCTTCATAGCGCTTCACTTTTTCCACATTTTTGTATGTTACAGCCTTATTCCAAAATGGATTAAATTCATATATTTCCTCAAAATTCTCCACACAATACCCCATAATGACAATATGAAAAAAGAGTTTTTGAAATTGTTGCAAATTTATTAAAAATAAAAACCTGAAAAATCACACGTACATCAGTATTCAATACTCATTAATGCTCAATACTTTGTTGATGCACCTTTGGCAGCAATTACAGCCTCAAGTCTTTTTGAATATGACGCCACAAGCTTGGCACACCTGTCTTTGGGAATGTTTGCCCATTCCTCTTTGCAGTACCTCTCGTGCTCTATCAGGTTGGATGGGAAGCGACGGTGTACAGCCATTTTCAGATCTCTCCTGAGATGTTCAATAGGATTTAGGTCTGGGCTCTGGCTGGGCCACTCAAGGACATTCACCAAGTTGTTGTGAAGCCACTCCATTGATATTTTGGCGCTGTGCTTTGGGTCACTGTCCTGCTGGAAGATGAAGCGTCGCCCCAGTCTGAGGTCAAGAGCACTCTGAAGCAGGTTTTCATTCAGGATGTCTCTGTACATTGCTGCATTCATCTTTCCCTCTATCCTGACTAGTCTTCCAGTTCCTGCTGCTGAAAAACATCCCCACAGCATGATGCTGCCACCACCATGCTTCACTGTAGGGATGGTATTAGCCTGGTGATGAGCGGTGCCTGGTTTTCTCCAAACGTAACGCCTGGCATTCACTCCAAAGAGTTCAATTTTAGTTTCATCAGACCAGAGAATTTAGTTTTTTTATGGTCTGAGAGTCCTTCAGATGCCTTTTGGCAAATTCCAGGCAGGGAGTGGCTTCCGTCTGGCCACTCTACCATACAGGCCTGATTGGTGGATTGCTACACAGATGGTTGTCCTTCTGTAAGGTTCTCCTCTCTCCACAGAAGAACGCTGGAGCTCAGACAGAGTGACCATTGGGTTATTGATCACCTCCCTGACTAAGGCCCTTCTCCCCCGATCACTCAGCTTAGATGGCCGGCCAGCTCTAGGAAGAGTCCTGGTGGTTCCAAACATCTTCCACTTACGGATAATGGAGGCCACTGTGCTCATTGGAACTTTCAGAGCAGCAGAAATTTTTCTGTAACCTTCCCCAGCCTTGTGCCTTGAGGCAATCCTGTCTCGGAGGTCTACAGACAATTCCTTTGTCTTCATGCTTGGTTTGTGCTCAGACATGCACTGTCAACCCTGGGACCTTATATAGACAGGTGTATGCCTTTTCAAATCATGTCCAATCAACTGAGTTTACCACAGGTGAACTCCAATGAAGCTGCTGAAACATCTCAAGAATGATCAGTGGAAACAGAATGTACCTGAGCTCAATTTAGAGCTTCACGCCAAAGGTTGTGAATACTTCTTTACATGTGATTTTTCAGGTTTTTATTTTTAATAAATTTGCAACAATTTCAAAAACTCTTTTTTCACATTGTCATTATGGGGGATTGTGTGTAGAATGTTGAGGAAATAAATGAATTTAATCCATTTTGCAATAAAGCTGTAACATAAAAAAATGTGGAAAAAGTGAAGCGCTATGAATATATTCCGGATGCACTGTATAGTACCCAACACTAGCAATCTGACCAAACCACAAACCCCAAGAACTACATTTTGGTCAGTCCTTATGGTTTAATAGTGAAGTTTGCACTGTGCTTCTGTATTGTTTAATTTTGGTGCTTTAATCTTATAAACAGAATAACTCAAAAGGCCATGATCCGCACTCATTGAGATAATGCGTTTAGGCCACTCACCATATCTATTTTTTGTTGTACAATATATTGCACCAATACATGTAGCGATAAATTAGATTACAATCATTTTTAAGACCATTTTAGGCCACTCCTATATATAATGCCAATGACAATCAGGGGTTCATCAGAGGTTGCCACAACGGAATGAACCGCCAACTTATCTAGCATATATTTTACAGAGCGGATGCCCTTCCAGCTGCAACCCAGTACTGGAAAACATCCATACACACTCATTCACACACATTCACTACGGCCAATTTAGCTTGCCCAGTTCACCTATAGCGCATGTCTTTGGACTGTGGGGGAAACCGGAGCACCCGGAGGAAATCCACACCAACACGAGGAGAACATGCAAGCTCCACACAGAAATGCCAACTGGCCCAGACTGGACTCGAATCAATGACCTTCTTGCTGTTAGGTGACAGTGCTAACAACTGAGCCACCGTGTCGTCCTGAATGCATATCCTAAATAATAATAAATGTTAACAACAATGTGCAAGATAAAAAGCAACAGAGGCAGGGATATCCCATAGAACCCCTAAAGCAATGTTGCACCTAGCAGTCTGTGTCTGAATGCTCATTTTTGCTGAGTCAAGTGAGCTGTGTGGACGTCCAATGTATGTGATCATAATCAGACATGTTCTAGTACATAAGCTAGTTTGTTTGCTGTCAAGTGAATGCAGTCATTGTGTGTTGAGCGGCCGAGGTACTTTTGCATGCTATCAGATCACATGCAAATGGACAGATTTGTGCCGGTCAGAGACTCATGTGCCTGAGACGCTGAAAAAGCCGAGCATGCTATGGAAACCCCGCTGGGACACACCATCATATTTATAGAGAGACCAGAGACTTGACCTTCAGTGCCTGTGGAGGATCAGCCATTTCAGGACCATACACACTATACTTCATCCACAATATACACACAGATACATTAGTGTTGGTGAACTGCCACAGAACTGCCACTCACTGGATATTTTCTCTTTTCGGACCATTCTCTGTAAGCCCTAGAGATGGTTGTGCATGAAAATCCCAGTAGATCAGCAGTTTCTGAAATACTCAGACCAGCCCGTCTGGCACCAACAACCATGCCATGATCAAAGTCACTTAAATCAGCTTTCTTCCTCATTCAGATGCTCCGTTTGAACTGCAGCAGATCATCTTGACCATGTCTACATGCCTAAATGCATTGAGTTGCTGCCATGTGATTGGCTGATTAGAAATTTGTATTAACGAACAGTTGGACAGGTGTACCTAATAAAGTGGCCGGTGAGTGTATATACAGCTATAGAGAAAACTGCGAGACCACAACACAATTCTCAGTATCTCTCTAAATATACAGTAATCATTAGGTATATTAACAAAGAATTAATATTTGTTTTGTTTTGTTTTATTAATGTATTATAACAATTCTTTCAATTTTCAAAGAAAAATATTGTCATTATAAATTCCCGTCTTAAACTTACACAATATAAATGGATAATGCGGACATGTGTACCACCGGTAGAATTAAATAAATATATTAAAAACATACCAGATATTTGCACAAAATGTTTCAAGAGTTCACACTAAGCTGATGATTGATTATAAAGCTTGTTTGGCATGCTGTCCTGGGAGAGAGCCCTGAGCTCATAAGATCCTCGAGCCCGGGGCTACCTCCCATTTGCAAGGCGAGAGGGGAGTTTGAGCTCAGGTAGATCTCGAGAACTCCTCTGCTGTAGTAGCTAATGAACAGATAGTGATTGCTCTTAAGAGATAACTACTTACTAGGAGCACGTCTATGGTGCCGATTTGGATTAGTCAATTAACTTAAGTTGCGTGTTTTTGGACGGAGGGAGGAAACCGAGGTACCCGAGGGAAACCCACATGAACACGGGGAGAACGTGTAAACTCAGCACAGAAACGTCGACTGGCTTGGTAAGGACTAGAACCAGTGACGTTCTTGCTGCGAGGCAACAGTGCTAACCACTGCGTCACCGTGCCACCCATCTAGGCAAGGAGGAGGAGTAAGGGTGGAAGGGGGGATTCTTCAAAACGAAGATGGCTGTTATGTGGAACTTAGGGTACATATAGTGGCTTGGGAATCGTCTGATTGGTGAATCATAAATTAAATAATGCGAGACCAACCTCAAGCAATCATAAGCACGTGAAGATATAAATAAACTTCACTTGGAAGCTAGAGGAACATTGTTTCACTGTATTTGGCAGTGTACAAAGACTAAATTATTTTGGAAAGAGATAAAAGTCATAAGTGAAAAGATCATTTCAAAACAAATCCTCCTCGACCCAAAGCTTTTTTTGCTGGGCTTATACCCAGAGAACTCAAACTACAGGGAGTGCAGATTTATTAGGCAAGTTGTATTTTTGAGGATTAATTTTATTATTGAACAACAACCATGTTCTCAATGAACCCAAAAAACTCATTAATATCAAAGCTGAATATTTTTGGAAGTAGTTTATAGTTTGTTTTTAGTTTGAGCTATTTTAGGAGGATATCTGTGTGTGCAGGTGACTATTACTGTGCAGAATTATTAGGCAACTTAACAAAAAACAAATATATACCCATTTCAATTCTTTATTTTCACCAGTGAAACCAATATAACATCTCAACATTCACAAATATACATTTCTGACATTCAAAAACAGAACAAAAACAAATCAGTGACCAATATAGCCACCTTTCTTTGCAAGGACACTCAAAAGCCTACCATCCATGGATTCTGTCAGTGTTTTGATCTGTTCACCATCAACATTGCGTGCAGCAGCAACCACAGCCTCCCAGACACTGTTCAGAGAGGTGTACTGTTTTCCCTCCTTGTAAGTCTCACATTTGATAATGGACCACAGGTTCTCTATGGGGTTCAGATCAGGTGAACAAGGAGGCCATGTCATTAGTTTTTCTTCTTTTAGACCCTTTCTTGCCAGCCACGCTGTGGAGTACTTGGTGTGATGGAGCATTGTCCTGCATGAAAATCATGTTTTTCTTGAAGGATGCAGACTTCTTCCTGTACCACTGCTTGAAGAAGGTGTCTTCCAGAAAGTGGCAGTAGGACTGGGAGTTGAGCTTGACTCCATCCTCAACCCGAAAAGCCCCCACAAGCTCATCTTTGATGATACCAGCCCAAACCAGTACTCCACCTCCACCTTGCTGGCGTCTGTGTCGGACTGGAGCTCTCTGCCCTTTACCGATCCAGCCACGGGCCCATCAAGACTCACTCTCATTTCATCAGTCCATAAAACCTTAGAAAAATCAGTCTTGAGATATTTCTTGACCCAGTCTTGACGTTTCAGCTTGTGTGTCTTGTTCAGTGGTGGTCGTTTTTCAGCCTTTCTTACCTTGGCCATGTCTCTGAGTATTGCACAGCTTGTGCTTTTGGGCACTCCAGTGATGTTGCAGCTCTGAAATATGGCAAAACTGGTGGCAAGTGGCGTCTTGGCAGCTGCACGCTTGACTTTTCTCAGTTCATGGGCAGTTTATTTTGCGCCTTGGTTTTTCCACACGCTTCTTGCGACCCTGTTGACTATTTTTGAATGAAACGCTTGATTGTACGATGATCACGCTTCAGAAGCTTGGCAATTTTAAGAGTGCTGCATCCCTCTGCAAGATATCTCACTATTTTTGACTTTTCGGAGCCTGTCAAGTCCTTCTTTTGACCCATTTTGCCAAAGGAAAGGAAGTTGCCTGATAATTATGCACACCTGATATAGGGTGTTGATGTCATTAGACCACACCCCTTCTCATTACAGAGATGCACATCACCTAATATGCTTAATTGGTAGTAGGCTTTCGAGCCTATACAGCTTGGAGTAAGACAACATGCATAAAGAGGATGATGTGGTCAAAATACTAATTTGCCTAATAATTCTGCACTGACTGTAGATTCTGGTTGTACGATATAGTCTGAAGAATAATCATGCTTTCACAGTTATCACTATTATTATGCATTTATTAAATTCAAAACACAACTTGTTTAGAAAATAACAATAAAACTGCTTATATTTTAAAGTGTTGTTTTTTGCTGCTCAGTAACCAAATACAGCACAAAATACAGCAAAAAAACAAACAATAGTCCATTTCTCTCTTTGGACTTAAAATAAATTAAAGTTTGTTATTTAAACATGAGTAATAATTTAAATTTTACAATGAAAATAAATGACAGAACAATGAATAAATAAACAAAAATAAGAATAAATAAAAATAGTATTTGTCTAATGTTAATTAAAGCTATATATTAGCTAAGTTAATAATTAATTAATTTAATAATTTGTAATAATTTGTCTAACATATCTTTTGTTTACATTGCACTGAAAGCCACGCACAACTCTCACCGCTACGGAGTGAGATCATTTTTACTGCGTGCGCCTGGAGGGTGCGAGTTCGTCGGTCCGCTCTCAATATGCGCACGTCTCCATTGGAAATAATGAACTTGAAAAGACGCAATATGTGAATTTTGGGAGCTGCATATTAGCCTTGATGTATAAGCTCGCAACTTTAAACTAGCGCACAGGGGGCATAACTTTGTTTAGTTGCAGCAGTTCTGTTTCGTGCAACAGAAACGCGGAGAAGCCTTTACGAGTAAATAACCGTAATGAATTTAAGCGCGGTTAATAATGGAATCGCTAATCATTCATTCATTTTCTTTTCGGCTTAGTCCCTTCATTAGTCTGGGGTCGCCACAGCGGAATGAACCACCAACTCATCCAGCACATGTTTTTACGCAGCAGATGCCCTTCCAGCCGCAACCCATCCCTGAGAAACATCCATACACACTAATTCACACACACACCACATGTTTTTGGACTTGTGGTGGAAACTGGAGCACCCGAAGGAAACCCACGCCAACACGAGGAGAACATACAAACTCCAAACAGAAATGCCAACTGACCCAGCCGAGGCTCGAACCAGCGACTTTCTTGCTGTGAGGCGATTGTGCTACCCACTGCACCACCGTGCAGCCCCATCGGCTAATCATTGCATCCCTATTAACGGTATCAGTGCATTGTACAAAAGGTTTTTTCTACAAACATATCCAAATGTTTTCGGCTGCCGGCGCCACTCCCTTATCGTCAGGTGACTCACTGCCTGCACAGCCTTCAACTGCAGCTCGTGCTGTATTGAACAGACGCACGTCACTTCATCACTACAGCGGCCGTTTTTCGACTGAACTAAATTTATTTTTGATGTTTTGGTCACACTATTTGGAGGGCCGGAACAAATTGCCTTGGGGGCCGGGTTCAGCATTTGGGCCGCCAATTGAATAGCCCTGACATATGGAGTCCTATCATCAGAAATCGAAGGTGTGAAATTAACAGAGGAAGAAGTTGTTGAATATTTTTTATGTGGACACTGTAGTTCCAGTCTTACAGCTCTGTATTGATACGCTCTTCAATCTAAATATTTGCTATACACTGAATTCAGTATGATAATAATGATCACTTTTGAATAGATTACTATTGACCAAAAAAGGGGCATTTTTTATTTTATTATTATTTTTTTTGTTTGTTTGTTTGTTTAGTTTCATATATATATATATATACACAGTTGAAGTCAGAATTATTAGCCCCCCTTTGAATTTTTTCTTCTTTTTTTAATATTTCCCAAATTATATTTAACAGAGCAAGGAAATTTTCACAGTATGTCTGATAATATTTTTTCTTCTGGAGAAAGTCTTTTTGTCTTTTTGTTTTATTTCGGCTAGAATAAAAGCAGTTTTTAATTTTTTTAAATCATTTTAAGGTCAAAATTATTAGCCCTTTAAGCTATATTTTTTACCGATAGTCTACAGAACAAAACATCGTTGTACAATGACTTGCCTAATTACCCTAATCTGCCTAGTTAACCTAATTAACCTAGTTAAGCCTTTAAATGTCACTTTAAGCTGTGTAGAAGTGTCTTGAAAAACATCTAGTCAAATATTATTTACTGTAATTAGTCATTAGTCAGGCCAGACGGAATCTGCGGACGTTGTTTGCTATTTCTGCGGAGAATTTTAGTAAAAATCTGCGGATTTCTGCTGAATTATTTTGGGAGTATCATAACTAAAACCTTAATATGTTAAATAAAAAATAATATCTTTTTAACTTTTATTTAATGTTTAAAATGGAAATCCAATTAGATTCACTTCATTTGGTAAACAAAGCAAGTCTCTCATATAATATATCTACTAAAAGACAGAAAATATGACTTTACAAACTGCATTGTACATAAATCAGATGAACATTTTCATATTAGTCAATAATATTAATTAATTTAAAACTGAATAAATTTAAATTTACACACAAATACTCAAGTAATTAAACAGAATTAACGATGGGCTAAAAATCTGCGGAATTCTGTGGAAAATCTGCGGAATTCTGTGGAAAATCTGCAGAATTCTGCGTGTGCAGATTCCGTGTGGGCCTAGTCATTAGTATGTTATTAGAAATGAGTTATTAAAACTATTATGTTTAGAAATGTGTTGAAAAAATCTTCTCTCCGTTAAACAATATATATATATATATATATATATATATATATATATATAATATATATATATATATATATATATATATATCTTTTTATTTTGTATAATTTGTAAATGTAACAAGGTTATTGTTGTACAGTGCATGTAAAGTGTTATACTCCATTTCAATGTGTACAAACTGAAAATTAAAATAAAAATATATTACGGCAAAAAAAAATATTGTCATTGTTGACAAATAAAAGTCGGTCACGTTTTCATGTGTTGTATTAATAAAAACATGTCTAAAAATCGTTGCTTATTTGAGGTATTTTAGCTCAATAAATGCTCTCTTTTACTCTTAGGGCATACAGTTGCCTTGAACCATGCCGAAGCGCGCTTGTCCCCCCCTCCCCTCTTCTCGTTGGCCAGCACTCACACTGCATTTTTACCTTCTGAACCAGAGACCGCTTACGTCAGATGATGCGACTGTTCAGTTTAACAGGAAGAAACGAGTTCTTACTAAGCACAGTGGAGATTTCTTTAGTTATATCGTTTTAGTCGTTTGAGATGCGGTGACACACAGTCAAATACTTTGCTGAACAGATCAGCCACTCATAAATAATCATAGAAGTCATTGTGCTGCAGGTATTAGGAGGTTTGCTGAAGGTGCAGCTGTCTTGCAGGAAGTTTGCGTTTTTAATAAACTACGACAGTTTGCGTTCATTGAGAAGTAAGAATGATTAATAAATCCACATGAAGCAGTCCCTTAAAGATGATGTAGTGCTCAAGCCCAACCGAACCGCGCTCTGGCACACCTCTTCCAACTGTGCCGACCAACTGAACCGCGCCTGAGCCCGATTCTGAGCACTCACACTTGTCAAACGAACCGGGAAAAACGCCAGGGCACGGTTCAGATAGCCTAGTGTGAGTACACCCTTACTTGCTCCCAGGGCCGTTTATCATCAAATGTGATCAAGAGTGAGTTTTACAAGTTTAAAATGTTTTTAAAACAGTGCATGTTAATGAATTACAGCAATTTACTTCAGCTTTACTTCATCACCACAGCCGCATGTCAGAACAATTATACAAGAAGACGCTTCAATCACAGTTTGTGGATGTTAAATCAGGTTTATTTTTTACATTAACATAACAGATATCCATACAGCAGTGGATATTAACCTGTATCCTGTCACATTTGCAGTGCAAAAAGAGTGCAAAGCTAAACGCGCTCGCTGTCTGTGTGTGTGTGTGTGTGTGTGTGTGTGTGTGTGTGTGTGTGTGTGTGTGTGTGTGTGTGTGTGTGTGTGTGTGTGTGTGTCCGCGCTGTGTGTGTGCGTGAACTTTGTAACGACATTGTGTGTGACTCATCGTTGCAACTCCACAACAAATTCATCATTGGTAAAGTTCTCACTGTAGTATTTCACACAAACGTTACATGAGACCTTCTTCCATCATGTCTGTCTGTTGTCTGATGCAGCCGAGGGCGGCACACTGTCAGGCACGTGGAAACGGTGAGCGAGGAGGACTAGCCTTAAAGGCGCAGTACACAGAAACCGCTACCTGCTGATCAAAGCTATAAAATAGAAACTTATAAAAGGTATAATCAAAAATCTGATGGGTGATTTGAGCTGAAAATTTACAGACACATTCTGGAGACACAAAAGACTTATATTAAATCTGGAAAAAGGGGTAACCTAGGTGCCCTTTAAAACAGCTATTCTAACATTATTTATCAATATGTAGGCATTTTTGGATTCTTGGAAGCTATGGAAACTAAAAATGTGAAACAGGAAGTACATTAGGACCATGGCTATGGTTTACATCCCTCAAAATGGTCTATATGAAATTACAAATAACATATGTACTGTAGCAGGGCATTCAATTCCTTACTGTTTATTTCTTTGCATTTTAACTTTGCAAACTATAAACTCATGGGTCTCCTCATGGTTTGTGTCTCATTTTGTGAGTCAACTGACAGTAAAGACTGTTCTTCTCACCCCTCTTTCACCCCTGCTCTGCTGGCCACGCCCACTCCTCCCTCTGCTCGCAGCACTCCACGCCCATCATAGAGCATTTTTTTAGAAAAAAATTCTGAGGTAGACTGAAAGAGGGGGGTTTCAAGGCCCTTTAAGCAATATTTTTCTTCGATTGTGTACAGACTAATATACAATGACTTGCCTAATTCATACCTGTCAACATTGGGATGTGAAAATAAGGGATACCTCAACCCCCTAAAAAAAAAAAATTATAAATAAATATGTTCATCTGGAGCTGTTTCATTGTAAATACACTTCTGAAATGATCATTAGTACGTTTTTATTATTATTTACAAAGGATATAATAATTAGTATTAGAAAAAGCTGCAAATAAATTAGCAAACAGTTCAACTCATTAAAACTATTAGCTATTATAAACAAATAGAATCAAGTTATCAAATCTCATCTTTTCTTCACTGTATAATTTAAACATTCTGATTAAAGAGCAGCAGATGAATCTCTCATTTAGATTTATTTGGTTTGATTACATTAAATAACAGAGCTGTCACTTTAAAACTGCACAGATCTATATTGAAAGTATTTGACTGTTTTCCTAACTGTTTATGCTCATTTAAGACAAAATTTGTTTTGTTTAAAAGAAAACACAACAAGATCGACATGTCTAGATGCTGTTATTATTATTATTATTCATTCATTAATTCATTTATTTTATTTTCTGCTTAGTACCTTTATTAATCTGGGGTCGCCATAGTGGAATGAACCGCCATTATTATTATTATTATTATTATTATCATTATTATTATGGTGATGTGTATATGTCTGTTCAAACACGCACCCAAAACCCAGTGTCCACTTGAGCTCAGCATCAAATCCCGTACGTACAGAATCCGCTTGGGAAACAGCGTCTATTATCACTATGGAGAGCATCAGCTGACAGTCATGCATCTTTATATGAACTGACTGTTTTGAAGATTGCATAGGGGCAATGGCGCCTGTAATGAAAAGGAAATGAATCGCGCCGTTTTTATGTTTATTTCAAAGTGTTTCCATGAAAAAAATAGAATGAAAGCACAGAACCGAATCATATTTAAGAGCAAGGGTGGCCCCTGGTGGTTCGGCGGTATGGGTTGCATATAGGGAGGATCGGCTCTTCTCAGAAAGATAAAAAAATACGGGAGAAATACGGGAAAATACCTTTAGGGGATGACAGCGGGATGGAACTGTAAAATACGGGAGAATCCTATGGCCTAATTACCTTAACTTGCCTAATTAACCTAATTAAGCCTTTAAATGTCACTTTAAGCTGAATACTAGTATCTTGAAAAATATCTAGTCAAATATTATTTACTGTCATCATAGCAAAGATTAAATAAATCACTTATTAGAAATGAGTTATTAAAACTATCATGTTTAGAAATGTATTGACAAAATCTTCTCTCTGTTAAACAGAAACCGGGAATAAATACACAAGAGGGCTAATAAATTCAGGAGGGCTAATAATTCTGACTAGTTCACAAAATAAAAATAAATACAAATCCTACTGTCATGAATATTAGTCTATATGCTTTCTGCCAAGAACCTAACAGTGTACCAAGACATTTACCACTTTAAAGACATAATATCCTGTGATAAACTGATTCATCCTCCTCCTCATCATCTTCACCAGACTCACAGGGTTTGGTAATTGCAGTAAAGTGTGCCATATGCAAATGGCCTTGATCTGAAGCGATACTGTAAGTGCCATTCACACGCATGTGCTGAGCAGAAATGAGGAGCGTTCCCATGGCAACCAAACCACTATTTCTGCTGCGTTTCGTGCTCTTTGTCTCATAAGTGGATCTTCAATGGGCGACAAGCAGCCTGAAGTAACCCTGAACGCTCCGCACAACAGCACATCATTTACTCATATATCACACAGGTCAACCATGTGTACAGCTGAAGTCACATTTATTAGCCCTCCTGAACATTTTTGTTCCGTTTTGTTTTAAATATTTCCCAAATAATATTTAACGGAGCAAGGACATTTTTACAGTATTTCCTAATATTTTTTCTTCTGGAGAAAGTCGTATTTGTTTTATTTCAGCTAGAAAAAAAGTCGTTTTTTATTTGTTTTTAAAACAATTTTAAGGCCAATGTTATTAGCCCCCTTAAGTCAGAATTTTTTCAATTGCAGTGTACTTGCATACCTTATATATCTGAAAAAAAAAAATTTAAGAGCATGTGGAATTGTAGTAAACAATTTTTTTAATATTTATTATGCATATTAGGGATGCTCATTTCGTTTTATTTTACCAATTAACAACCGCAGCTCGTTAACCGAATATTAACCATTAACAGATAAATATTAAAACATTATTTAATAAAAAAAAATTGAGGTTTCTATTTTGTGACACATTAAATAGTTTATTTATTATTTATTTATTGCCACATCAGCAACTTATGGCTATTTCGTGGCAAAATGGATATACATAAAATATTACATGATAAAACAAATTTGTATTACAAAAAAAGTTACTTAGATAAATATATAGGATAAAAATAAATACAATTCACACAAAAATATACTCAAAGTTAAATATGATTTTTTTAGTTCAATTTTTGATAAATAATAAGATTTTTCCTGGTGGTACCTTTTTAAAAATGTCCATCAAAGTGCTTTCCTTATAAAACTTTTGTCTAATGGAATTTAAACTTCCACATTCCAGCAAAATATGTATGTTTGATGGTAAGTGCAGCCTGGCAGTGATTACATATAGGTGGTGCTTCGTTATTCAGCAAATATAAATGTGTTAACCTAGAATGTCCAATTCGACATCTAGTATAGACAGTTTGATCATGTCTGGTCTCAAAATTATAATTTGCTGAGTGTCTTTCATTTATCTTCGGGTTCACATTAAATATTTTAAAATACTGCTTTATTTTAACATGCGAACAGCAGCATACAGAACATAACAGAACATCTTCACGCACCTGCAGTGTTACAGCATAGAAAAAAAGAATAAACTAAATAATAATAATAAAATAAACAGGCCTGCCCTAGATATTTTTCACCTAAATGACCAATTTAGATTACAAAACAAAAACACTGACTGAATCCTTTTTAAGAACCGGCATTTGCTTATTTTTCCAATCATGTTTTTTTCATCCGTCATATAAAAATATCAGGCTATTAAATCGATCGCTCCACTGAAAATATGCATTTGATTAATGCTCCGTTGTTTTTATGTCACAAAACCCCTTTTAACATTATAATAGAAGTCATTAGTTTAAAGTTTATGTCATAATGACTTATTTCCTCTGTCTCATTCGCAATCAGCACTGATTTGTGTCAACTCATCTGTCAAACTATGACTAGAAATATTCTTCTTTCATTTTGCTTCTTTGACAAAATACGTCTGTAGGCACGTGTGGTTGCACGTGTTACCATCCCGCAAGTTAACAAATATTTGTTCCACATCAGGGGCAAATCACAGCGAACGTGCTTTTCTGTTCCAAAAATGCGAGGCGCACCGCACCACACTGCCTTTTATGTTGACAAGAAAAAAGAAGCGCGGTGCTCTTTTTTATGTCACTATAGGAAACGACTGAATCAGCTGGTCTATTGTGCGCGAGTGTTGCTCTCCATGTTGTTATAACTGTAATATACAGAATAGCATTGTGATATCTATGATTTGTAAAGTAATATGCCTACAGCTCTGGCTAACTTGAAACTGCGACCACAAGTTTCTCCTCCATCATTAAAAAAATATCAGTGTCCTGACAACACAAATACTGCAGGCATTTAAACAGAAATCCTGCTCTGCTTTCATTTGATTGAAGAATGAAAAAGACGCGACTGACGTAACGCACTATTCCGCTCAGGGCTGAGTTTTATTTCAACAGCGAGCACACAGCGCACAACAGCATAACGTGAGGCACGCAGGGCGCATAAGCAGTGCGCAAAACAGTTAATAAACCATTAAAAAATGCCCTTCTCGACACAAAAAGCGCGTTGGGTGATCGGCCCCTTATGCAGCCAAACTTTAAAATATATAAAATAATATGTTTTAATCGTTTAACTGATACCATTAATCAGTTACCAACGCACCCTTTCGTTTAACGGTTAATCAGTTATTTTGAGCATCCCTAATGCATATGTATTTACTTTGCAGGCAATGCGGTGGCGCAGTAGGTAGTGCTGTCGCCCCATGCAAGAAGTTCGCTGGTTCAAGCCTCAGCTGGGTCAGTTGGCGTTTCTGTGTGGAGTTTGCATGTTCTCCCCAAGTTCACGTGGGTTACCATCGGGTGCTCCGGTTTCCCCCACAAGTCCAAAGACATGCGGTACAGGTGAATTGGGTAAGCTAAAATTGTCCGTATTGCATGTGTGCAAATGAGCGTTTATGGGTGTTTCCCAGTGATGTGTTGCAGCTGGAAGGGCATCCGCTGCGTAAAACATATGCTGGATAAGTTGGCAGTTCATTCCGCTGTGGCGACCCCAGATTAATAAAGGGACTAAGTGGAAAAGAAAATGAATAAATTAATTCATTTTGCATATAAAATCAAATAAATTAATTTACTAGCAAAATTTATTGAACAAAATTTCTTTAACTTTAGAGCACTCAAGCTCTCAAATCTAAAAAAAAAAAAAAAAAAAAAAAGTAAGATGCTCATTAAAGTTTTGAAGCAGAAAGATTGTCATACGCCCAGCGCAAAAAGGCGCAAGACGAGAACGACAGTAATTTTCACATTGCGCCACATTGTTTAAATAGCAAATCCATTTGCGCTACTTTGTGGACTTATGGGTGTTCCAGTCTATAAAGAAGGTGTGTTAAAGACGCATTGTTGGTGCATTGCTAATTTGAGGAACTGAATTAGACCGCGCCATTGACCAAGTAGAAGCGACTCTAAAGTCCAGCGCCTATGCAGGTCCAAACACTTAATACATGCAGGATGTGCAGCAATACACAAATATCTTCACATATGAAAAACAATTAAAGGATTAAAATGTTACAAAAATTATTATTTTCTACACAAATATAAAAACCACTGCCTTCATGTTATCTTCGTGTCGGGGGGCTTTTTTCAGTTAATTCATGACAATCTGCATTGATATAATTTTATTATTGTTGTTCATTCATTCATTCCCTTTCTTTTTTTTCAGCTTAGTCTCTTTATTAATCCGGGGTTGCCACAACGGAATGAACCGCCAACTTATCCAACATATGTTTTACGCAGCGGATGCCCTTCCAGCAGCAACCCATCACTGGGAAACATCTATACACGCTCATTCACACACATACACTTCGGACAATTTAGCCTACCCAATTCACCTGTACCGCATGTTTTTTTTTTGGTGTTGTGGGGGAAACCGGAGCACCCGGAGGAAACCCACGCCAACACGATGTTATTATTATTAGCAGTATTATGGATTATATGCATATTTATATTTGTTTTAATAAAAACAAGTTTAATTTTGTAATGTTGTTAAAGAGCCCCTATTATACATTAAATAGGGTCATATTTTGGTTGTAAGGGTCTCCAACAACAGGCTGATATGCATGCAAGGTCAAAAAACCCTTTCATGGTTTTATAATATGCGTTTATTTTTACCTAATTATCCCAGCGGCTCCCAGCAATTCATTTGTTCCCAAACCCCTCCTTAGCGCGAAGCTAATCTGCGCTGAATGGACCGATGACAGCCTGTTGCCATTGGGCGACACTGACAGCCTTCAGCTCGAGACAGAGTGAAATGGCACAGCTTATCAACAATATAGTAGTCAGAGTGCATATCCGCTTCATATTAGTGTAAGCCGTGGATTTTGGCAGTGGGTGCATGTAAATACAGACGATGGACTTGAAAATACCAACGACTAACTATTTTATTGAGCAAAAACTCCAAGAACTGGGGAGGAGATCGACACGAGTCTCCTAGCCCGTTACACTCTACCTCAGTGTTGCCAGATGTAGCTGACTGATTCCACCCCAAAAACTATCCAAAACCTGCCGAAATGCAAAAAAACCTGCCCACTCATCTGGAAAACACGGTTGTGACAGTCGCAAAAAAAACTATAAATGTTTATACCCGCACAATCGTGTTAAAAACAGTCCAATTAAGCAGGAAACCGCCCAATCTGGCAACAGTGCTCTACCTGCTCTTTTTTTCACACACACAGACACACACACACACACACACACACACATTACCCTCCTCCAAAGGACACAACACAAAAATAGAAGTCCATTGAAAAACTGAAACATTCAAAAACAGAATACATAGATTGTATACTCAAGAAACAACTTCACATTAGTTACTAACACCATAGTACACAGTTAGGGGTGTCAAAATGAATTGTTTCTTCGGTGCACCGCGATGCAGACGCGGACAATTCGGTATCGGTTCAGTAATAATCATAACCGGTTATTATGTACTGACGTCATTTATCTCCTATGCGCTATGTCGCGGTAGCTTACTATGGCGAGGGAGGCGAGCGCGAGCGTTTACAATGCTTCGCCTACTTGACGCACAAACTGTGCACAATTTCACTGCGTGTGTGTTTTCTGGACACTCTTTCACTGACACTTACAGCAGAAGCCCCTATTTCACTGCGATTGAGAGAATGAAAGTAAACTCCATTACTCTCTCTCGCTGTGGCCCATTTGACCTGCTGGCGTGACTTTTTCTCTCCTCTCGGCTGATACGGCGATACTTCTGGATAGAGGTCTGCATTCACGCGGGTGTAAGGCAGGAGCCGATGGACCAGACCAGATTTCTTGCGGCGCGGAAATAAATTTCCGAATAAAGCACGGGAGCGGTCGGTAACTCTGGTGTAAGTTGAACGGGAGCAGGCGGTCTAATAATATCGCTCCCAAGCAAGCACGTGTCTATATGTGTGTTTATGTGTGTGATTGAGAGAGAGCGATGCTGTTGCCGTCTATGTTTGTGTGTGAATGAGAGGGCGTGATGCTCTGTGTCGCTTGCTTGGTGCTGTGTGTCTATGTGTGTGTGTGCGTTTATACAGACAGCCCCAAATATAAAACTGTGTTTGGGGAAAGCATCGACAATGCACCGTGATGCACCGAGATATCGAATTGAACCGAATCGATGGCATGATAATCGTAACCGAACCGAACCGTGAGACCAGTGTAGCTTCACACCTCTATACACAGTACCCGGTTCTCACCAGTGTTATCAGGGCCGGTGTAGCAGTCGATTCTGTTCCCTTCTGGAATTCCAGTTCCCCCTCTATGAGCGTATACAGACACACCCAAACACAAGTGGATGTACTGAAAGCAAAGTGGTTCTAATAGTACGTATTTTTTCCGAACTTGAAAGTGAAAAGGATTAACATAACTGTAGGCCTACAATAATAAACTAGGGTGCAGAAACTCAGACATTACGAAAAAGCTGAGAATACAAACAAGAACCACAGAAAATACGTAATGGGAGTGTAAGATTAATTTTATTACACTACTTTGACATGGCAAGACATGAACGCGTTGCCAACACTTTAGTTCCTTTTCGCTTTCCGTACATCCAGTTGTGTTTGGGTGTGTCTGTATACGCTGTTAGCGGACACGCTTCGTAAAGGGGGAACTGAAATTCCAGAAGGGAACAAAATCGACTGCTACACCGGCGCGTCCATAGAATAGTGAGGGCGGCGTCCGCGAACTCCCCCTGTTCTCACTTTCATCCGCGACACCCACCCCCTCCCTCCCGGTCCTCACTTTCCCAGTCTCCCGGATTTTTTGTGTGTGCATGAGTGCATTAAAGCAGTGCAGTTAAACACCAGCATATTGCTCTATTATTAACAATGACTCATTCAGTATTAATCCACACAGTGGCAAAAGCGGAACTATTCTGAACCTTGACCGCTGCACGTGTGTAAGAACAGCTGACGGTAGCCATAGCAATGACAAACGACAGGATTGCAAGCTCACAAACACGTTTAAATCCACAAAGAAAGCAGCACGCGTTGCGTTTTTAGCGTGGTTTTAGTCGCGATATGTGTAAGTGTTATATGTTCTCAGGGCTTATCTGTACTCTGCTTTGCACAAAGATCACCAACCCTCAAGTGTCTGCTAAGGATCTCATCCCCCACCAGCCGAAGCCCAGCGTACCAACTGTCCTTATTTTGCCCGCACCCCTAGTGTATTGTCTGTCCATTACAAGATGGAGGAAGATACTAATCCATGACCTGTGTACTGATAGATCGCTTATTGTAAGCGTGCAGATTTCTGAACCTCTCCTTTCCCTCACACTTTCAATAATATCCAGGTAAGCACAGCATGACTCATGACTTCAGGATCTGTCTGTCTTTGCTGCTGTGTTAGTGGGCGGGGCCGCAGGTTTTAAGTTGCGCTCGCAACCATTATGCTTCGTTTCGGCTGAAGACTCGTTATCAAGACGATTCATTTAAACCACTATGAGTCAACTCTTTTTTTAGATGAATCAATAGTTTTAAACACTGTCCACTTTCAGATTTAAGCCTTAGCTGGATATTTCACTTCACTTAGAGCTTTGTTACACACTACATGGAAGGTCATTCTCAAAAACCCATAATAGGGGCTCTTTAATGTTGTAATGTTAATATTGTATATGGACCTTTTGCATATTGTAATAAAAAAAAAATAAATAAATAAATAAAAAAAAAAAAGTTTAGATTTGTCCACCTGTCGGGTTTTGGAGACGTCTGCATCACCATATGGGCCATAAGAACAGGGCGTGTGTTTGGATATAACTCAGTTGTTTGACCACACTTAGTTATTATTGTTCATTTATTCCTTTGCTGGAAATTAAAATTAAATTTAGAAATGGCTTTGAAACTAATCTTTGTGCTTAACAAACTAAAATAAATATGTAGGCTAATGAATGTCTTCAGTGGAGTGAGTTTCCACCGTTTCCTTACTCCAAGAGAGTAAAGGAGTAAAGTAAAGAGTAAAAGTAAAGTAAGAAAGTAAAGAGGCCGAATGGAGGAGGCTTATTCTTTATCCTCGCGCTGCAGATGGTCTGTTTTCTCGCTAGTGAAGCATTCAGTTTTTCCACTTACAAAGTCCGCCATGTAAATAGCAAATGCACCATGGCGGGACGAAACTGACTCTTGAAGAGAATGTGAGATGAAACTCTGATTGGTTTAATGCACGTTATGCTCAAAACACACCCATAACTCATTAAGAGAATAAGCACAACCCTGTTAGACCATGCGTCACAGCGCAGAGCGTATTTTTCCATCCTTAAAATAGCAAAAGTGGATACGGACACGCCCTAATGCTTTTGTGCCTTGTGCTTTAGACTTTGCGCCTGAATTGTTAAAATAGAGCCCTGAAATAGTACTTGCTGTAACACTTAATTTAGGTTCAAATTCACTATATGAACAAGTGGCTTATTAATTGCCTATTATAAAAAAATACTGGCTGTTTATATTTATTATTCTACATCCCTAATCATAAACCCAACTATTACCATAATAACTATTAATACGCAGCAAATTAAAGTTTATTGACGTAAATATAAGTTAATAGTTAGTGACAATGTACTGTATTTGCTTGTAAAATAACTACCGAAGCTAATCTGTTAAACATAAACTTTTGGAATACATTATATACAGTCAATACTCACACCCCTTATATACTCACACCCCTTATATACTCACACCCCTTATATACTCACAACCCTTATATACTCACACCGCTTATATACTCACACCGCTTATATACTCACACCGCTTATATACTCACACCCCTTATATACTCACACCCCTTATATACTCACAACGCTTATATACTCACACCGCTTATATACTCACACCCCTTATATACTCACACCCCTTATATACTCACACCCCTTATATACTCACACCGCTTATATACTCGCACCGCTTATATACTCACACCGCTTATATACTCACACCGCTTATATACTCACACCCCTTATATACTCACACCGCTTATATACTCACACCCCTTATATACTCACACCGCTTATATACTCACACCGCTTATATACTCACACCCCTTATATACTCACACCGCTTATATACTCACACCCCTTATATACTCACACCGCTTATATACTCACACCGCTTATATACTCACACCCCTTATATACTCACACCCCTTATATACTCACACCCCTTATATACTCACACCGCTTATATACTCACACCCCTTATATACTCAAACCGCTTATATACTCACACCGCTTATATACTCACACCCCTTATATACTCACACCCCTTATATACTCACACCCCTTATATACTCACACCGCTTATATACTCACACCCCTTATATACTCACACCGCTTATATACTCACACCCCTTATATACTCACACCGCTTATATACTCACACCCCTTATATACTCACACCGCTTATATACTCACACCCCTTATATACTCACACCCCTTATATACTCACACCCCTTATATACTCACACCGCTTATATACTCAGACCCCTCATATACTCACACCCCTCATATACTCACACCGCTTATATACTCACACCCCTTATATACTCACACCCCTTATATACTCACACCCCTTATATACTCACACCCCTTATATACTCACACCGCTTATATACTCAGACCCCTCATATACTCACACCGCTTATATACTCACACCCCTCATATACTCACACCGCTTATATACTCACACCCCTCATATACTCACACCGCTCATATACTCACACCCCTTATATACTCACACCCCTTATATACTCACACCCCTTATATACTCACACCCTATATATACTCACACCCCTTATATACTCACACCCCTTATATACTCACACCGCTTATATACTCACACCGCTTATATACTCACACCCCTGGCAAACTCAGACTTAAAGTTACTTATATTCAACCAGCAAGTTTTTTGTTTTGTTTTTTACCAGAAATTCTTCCAAAAGATAATATGACAATGTACAAGAGGCATCATTGTAGAAAAAGAAAATCTACATTTATATTTATTTACATTTGAACAAAAAACAGAAAAGTCAGAATTTGCCAAGAGTATGAATAATTTTGGGCTTGACATATACATGTATATATATATATATATATATATATATATATATATATATATATATATATATATATTGTAGATGTGTATATATGTAAATTATAAAGTGGCTGGTGAGTGAGTGAGTGTGTGTGTGTATGTATATATATATATATATATATATATATATATATATATATATATATATATATATATATATATATATATATATATATATATATATATATATATATATATATATATATATGTGTGTGTGTGTGTGTGTTTGACTGATTTGTTGCAAAATTAAGATGAGTAAATGACGAGGATTTTGATATTTGTCTGAACTATTCCTTTAATGCCACAACTGTACGTGTTCAATCCTCCCACTTTCCCCTCCGCTGAGAGAAGGTCACGAGCTTTAGATTTAAAATAAATGTTTCTCAGTGATGAACAGTGTTCTCTGATCGCCATGGCAACACATGCTAAGTGCTATTTCCCAGTGAAACTCAGCAGTGAATAGGCTTCAATTCAAGAGTGCAAGAAAGAGGAGAAGAATCACAGACTACACCGTCATGATCAAAACCTCTATAACATGTCTAGGCTGAATGAACGCGCGTCTGAACATGCCCATACAAGCTCTGTTGACCAACGTCAGGTGTTTAACAGCTGCTTACAACAATATGCACAAACACTGATTCCAATACTTCAGAAATGCTGCAATAATTTATGTTATTGTTATGCTCTTTTTATCATTATTAATAAATGTTTTTAATTTATATATATATATATATATATATATATATATATATATATATATATATATATATATATATATATATATATATATATATATATATATATATATATATATATATATATATGATTAATTATATATTATATACACACATGCATGCACACACACGCGCACGCACGCAAGCACGCACCTACGCACGCACATACACACATACAGTGTATACACTACCTGACTAAAGTCTTGTCGCCTATCCAAGTTTTAGGAACAACAAATAATAACTTGACTTCTAGTTGATCATTTGGTATCAGAAGTGGCTTATATGAAAGACAAAGGCCTCTAGATTACGCTTATTTTACCAAAATAAAATATGATCATGCCTTGATTTTTAATTATTTAATTATTACAGTAAGGTCTGACTTTGCTGAGACAAAAGTCTTGTCATTTAACAGAAATAATGTCCAGTATAGAATATAAAGTCATGCTGCAGTGGAGAAAGAATGAATATTGTGTCTGACTCCCATGAGCTTGGAGGACTGCATCCATACATCTCTGCAATGACTCAAATCACTCATTAATAAAGTCATCTGGAATGGCAAAGAAAGCGTTCTTGCAGGACTCCCAGAGTTCATCAACATTCTTTGGATTCATCTTCAATGCCTCCTCCATCTTACCCTTGACATGCTCAATAATGTTCATTGCTGGTGACTGGGCTGGCCAATCCTGGAGCACCTCTTTGCTTTCAGGAACTTTGATGTGGTGGCTGAAGTATGAGGAGCGCTATTCTGCTGAAGAGTTTGCCCTCTCCTGTGGTTTGTAATGTAATGGGCAGCACAAATGTCTTGATACCTCAGGCTGTTGATGTTGCCATCCACTCTGGAGATCTCTCGCACGCCCCCATACTGAATGTAACCCCAAACCATGACTTTTCCTTCACCAAACTTGACTGATTTCTGTGAAAATATTGGGTCCATGCGGGTTCCAGTAGATCGTCTGCAGTATTTGTGATGATTGGGATGCAGTTCAACAAGATGATTCAATCAGAAAAAAAAGAAAATTAAAGAAACAAAAAAAAAAAAAAAAAAATCTACCTTCTGCCACTTTTCCAAATGATCAACTAGAAGTCAAGTTATTATTTGTTGCTCTTACAGCTGGTATCGACAACAAGACTTTTGTCAGGTAGTGTATATATATATATATATATATATATATATACAGTTAAAGTCAGAATTATTAGCCGCCTTTGAATTTTTTTCTTTTTTAAATATTTCCCAAATGATGTTTAACAGAGCAAGGAAATTTTCACAGTATGTCTGATAATATTTTTTCTTCTGAAGAAAGTCTTATTTGTTTTATTTCTGCTAGAATAAAAGCAGTTTTTAATTTTTTAAAAGCCATTTTAAGGTCAAAATTATTAGACCCTTTAAGCTATATATTTTTTCTATAGTCTACAGAACAAACCATCATTATACAATAACTTGCCTAGTTAACCTAATTAACCTAGTTAAGCCTTTAAATGCCACTTTAAGCTGAATACTAGTATCTTGAAAAATATCTAGTCAAATATTATTTACTGTCATCATGGCAAAGATAAAATAAATCAGCTATTAGAAATGAGTTATTAAAACTATTATGTTTAGAAATGTGTTGAAAAAATCTTCTCTCCGTTAAACAGAAATTGGGGAAAAAAATAATCAGGGGGGCTAAAAATTCAGACTTCAATTGTGTGTGTGTGTGTGTATATATATATATATATATATATATATATATATATGTATGTATGTGTGTTTTGTTGTTGTTACTTAAAATTATCTTCTGTTGAGGTTTCGGATTGAAGCTTTGAATTAAATGTAATCATATTTTTTTCTGTAATATATAATTGTGTAAGAGCTGCCCTGAAAGTTTGAGCTTTGCTTTGTTATTCTCGAACAGCAGAGAATTTATTTTAGATTTTTGAAAATCTAAATGTTAACAAATATGGACTGTAGCAGAATATTTAATTCATTCATTTCCTTTTCGGCTTAGTCCCTTTATTAATCTCGGGTCGCCACAGTGGAATGAACCGCCAACTTATCCAGCATATGTTTTATGCAGCGGATGCCCTTCCAGCTGCAACCCATCACTAGGAAACACCCATACACGCTCATTCACACTCATGCACTACGGACAATTTAGCCTACCCAATTCACCTGTACCGCATGTCTTTGGACTGTGGGGGAAACCGGAGCACCCAGAGGGGAACATGCAAACTACACACAGAAATGCCAACTGACCCAGTTGAGGCTCGAACCAGCGACCTTCTTGCTGTGAGGCGATCGTGCTACCCACTGCGCCACCGCGTCGCCCGCAGAATATTTCATTGATTAATAAATATATGTATTTTGGAAATGAATACAGCATTTTTTATTTCAATAGTTTCAATCCACATTTTTATTTTTACAGCACTGTGGATTTTAATAAAAATAAACATTAGGACACAAAATTAAATCTCTAATGAATGTGAAAATGTAATAATTCACATTGAGGTAAAGTTGGTTTTATATTCGCACATTCGTTCAGTGACACGCTCACTATATTGTTTACTTTGGTACATTGAATATTCGGTCTGAAATCGCATGTAAGTAACACTTTAAAACAAAATTAGCACTATTTCTTCGACCATGGACAATGTTGTAGTTTGATATTCGTCGTCTGCTAGTATCATTTCGCTATTTGGAATTTGCAAACGATAGTTTTCTAATATTATATTAAGGAGCCGAAATCCGAATGTGCGAATTTAAAACCAACATTACCTCAATATAATTCACAAAAGCTGCTACTGTAGTTAATTACAGAGAGGGACACATTCAAAGTAGATCAATATTCTGTTCATTTCTTAGTAAAGTAAAAGCAAAACTTAAGAAACAATAACTAATAAAAATACCAAACCTTTCTGATTAAGATATTCCAGGATACTCATAACAACACACGCATGGCAACATAGCTACTGACATTCATAGTAGGAACAAGAACTACTACAGCATGGAAGTCAATCCATTCTTCAAAATATCTTCTTTCATGTTCAACAGAATAAAGAAACTCAAACAGGTTTTAACCAAGTGAATGCTGAGTCAAACAATGACCGAATTTTAATTTATGAGTGCACTGTCTCTTTAAGAACACCTACTTACAAAAAAAGCGCCCACTACTCAACTGAAGTCACCACATTTCTCACACGAAGTCTCCCGACCATCACAACACCAACCGAAAGCTCAATATATCCAGCATCCCAGCCATGTGCCAGAATTAAAGAAGCCTTCACGCTGCCGTTACAGTAGTGCGTTCAGCTCATATTAAAACACAAACTCTCTCTCACCTGGCCAGATCTTCATTCAGGTCAGGTTCCCATCCTCAGTGTGAGTCTGCCAAGAGTGCTGTTTTACACCGACTTCTCCCTATTAGCCAGCGCTACAATACTCTTACTCACAAGAGCAGTGGGAAGTAAGTGGAAAATGATCATGTTTCTTGGCATAAACATGAGCGTGTTGATTGGCTGAAGGCTGACGTCCATCACTGAACACACGCTGCTGCAGCCGGAGAGGAACACACACACACACACACACACACACAGCGACAGAAATAGACTCCTGCTCACAATCCCAGCGCAGAGGAAGGGAGGGAAAGCCGGAGGGAATCTGAGACGGAAGATGAACACAGACATAAGAAAGCAAGGACGTTAGCTTAGAATATCACACCTGCATAAAGAAATCTTTAAAGGGCACCTATTATGCACTTTAAACACAGTTGTGTGGCAACAATCTGTGAATGTAACCAGCTTCTAATGGTAAAAATGTATTAATTTTATTTGTTTGTGTCTGCAGGGACACTTTGATTGACATTTTCCCTTTGTACGTGTCATCAGAAGGGGGAAAGCCCCGCCCACTAATGACCATCTCTCCCTCATTAGCATAGGAAAGTTAAGCCCTGCTCCCACTGTGAGATTTCAGCCACGATTTTGTCATCTGAGGCCCCGTTTACACTAATGCGTTTTCGTTTTGAAACGGCGTTTTAGATCAAAAACGATCCGCGTCCATACGAGCGTTTCATCTAGCGTTTCTAAACATATCTCCGTCCACACTACTCCACCAAAAACGTATATCACGTGACCATTCGCGCACTTTGGCCATGCGCGTTCAAGTATAAACAGGAAGCATGTGTCTCGCTCGGCATTTGGTTATTGTTAGTCAACAAACGCTGGTTGAACGATGAATGCGAGCGATTAGCGAGTGCTCGAACAATAGCTTGCCTCTTGTGAATATATGCAGCTGCTGTAGTAAAAAAGGCAGAGTTTAACTGCACAATGGCGCCTAAAACGGACAATAGTGCAAACAACGCTCCCATTTCTGTGTCAATGTTGTTGTTTACAGTGAAGGCTGGTCTGCCGTCTTCCGGTAGCGTTATAGTCACGTGATAGGGGCTTGACAAATAAGGGATGGATACGCAATGACCCAAAAGCCACAATCAGGTAGCGAATCACAGCAGCCACGCCTCCGTTTTCAGATGTCTCCGTTTTCCCCCATCCACACTGAGACGGAGCAGCAGCGTTTTAGAATGAAAACGGCCTCTCCAGCGTTTTCAAAACGGTCCGTTTTCGGGGCTCGAAAACTCCGGCGTAGAGTGGACGGATGGCGCAACCGTAGCAAAACTTATGCGTTTTAAAACAATAACGCATTAGTGTAAAAGGGGCCCGAGACAAATTTGGGAAATCCTAAAAGATCCTGAAATCCTAGGCTAAAACTGTTGATCTTTGATCGTTGGTTTGACATGTTCACTGACAGCCGCTTAGTGCCTGTTGCGATCAGATGAAGTTCTGGCAGTGTCAGAAGATTTCAGACACTTTCCTGCAGTGTGACAACCATACCTGCCAACACTCCCATTTTTCCCGGGAGTCCCCCCACCCTCCCGTTTTGTTATTTCTCCTGGAAAACTCCCGTAATTTAAAAACAGAATCATTTCAGAACGCGCGATAGTGAAAGTGTCACGGGTGGATGACATCAAACTTTGGGGGCATTTTCTTTTGTGTTTGGCTCGTCTTCATTGTCGTTCAGTCTGACTTTATGACAGCTGAGATCTTACTGTGTGACATGGGAGCTATGTTCGTGCAGCTATGTTCCTACAATCGTTCAGGATTATATAAAAAAAAAAAATCTCAGTGTGAGCTGGCCTTAAGTCTTGTTTTTGAATCAGCCACTATGCTGACACACAGGCATTTGTAGCTCCGCCCTCTTCTGAAAAGAGCACAATCTCATTTGAATTTAAAGCGAAAGTCACCAAAACGGCACAAATAGGATCGAAGCCTAAAGGGGGCTTTGAAAGTTGTTTCAGAGTTATAAAACATTATCTGTGTAGTATTTTGAGCTGAAACTTCATATACACACTCTAGGGACATCAGAGACTTAGATTGGATATAAAAGATGGACCCCACAGTTATTTTAGAGGAGTAGATATGGGAGTCTTTTTTAAAGGGATAGTCCACCCAAAAATTTTAATTTACTCACTATTTACTCACCCTTAAGTAGTTCCAAACTGTTACGTGTTTTTTTTATATATATAAAGAATATTTATATGTAAGCTAGCTCTCTGCAACTCTCATATGAAAGCTAAGCAGGGCTGTGCCCGGTCAGTACCTGGATGGGAGACCACATGGGAAAGCTAGGTTGTTGCTGGAAGTGGTGTTAGTGAGACCAGTAGGGGGCGCTCAACCTGTGGTCTATGTGGGTCCTAACGCACAGTATTTTGATGGTGACTATACTGCTCAGTGAGCACCGTCTTTCAGATGAGACGTTAAACCTGACTCTCTGTAGTCATTAAAAATCCCAGGACCAGCTGGGGGCACTCAACCTGCACCCCAGTGTATTGATGGGGACTCTATACTGCTCAGTGAGCACCGTCTTTTGGATGAGACTCTCTGTGGTCGTTAAAAATCCCAGGATGTCCTTTGGTTTAACCCCGGCATCCTGGCAAAACTTGCCCTCTGTCCATCATGGCCTCCTGACCATCCCCATACCATAATTGGCTTCATCATGTCTCCTCTCCACCAATCAGCTGATGTGTGGTGTGCGGTATGGCGCAATATGGCTGCCGTCGCGTCATCCAGGTGGATGCTGCACACTGGTGGTAGATGAGGAGATTCCCCCCAAAAATGTGTAAAGTGCGTTAAGTGTCCAGAAAAGTGCTATAAATAAATGTAAGGAATTATTATTATTATTATTATATTAGAATATATAATATTTTAATATAATAATAATAATAAACAAAATTTTTAATAATAATCTTAATTTTTCTTGATAAGCTATCATGTAAATATCAGCAAGTTTGGGATTTATTTTTACTGTGATAATATCACATTATATTTGCCAAAAAAGCATCAAAACTGACATTCAAAAAAACACATGCAAACATTTTAGATATATTTATGCTTTAAAATATATTTTAGAGTACAAAACCTTGTGTCTTTCTTTTTTTAATCTACACTGTAATTCCTTCAGGTTGTTCCAACACAAATCGATTAAGTTAACTTAATTGTTTTAAGGGGATTGAACATAAAACATTTAAGATGTCCCCCAAAAAAACTCAAGAATTGTGTTGATTCAGCTTACTTAACTTTTTTTTTTTTAGAGTACAGTTGTAAGCAGAATTATTAGCCCTCCTGTATATTTTTTCCCTAATTTCTGTTTAACAGAGAGATTTTTTCAACACATTTCTAAACATAATTGTCACGGTCACCCGCAATCCAGCCTGAGCAAATCGCTGGTATATACACTGACTGCTAACGGACTACAAATCTGCTATTTCATGGACTACAAGATCCAGTCATGCACCACACACACTCACAGCAGTTCCTAATCCAGTAAAGTCTAGATCGGACACGCGGCCGGCCAGAAGTGTGATGTGCACATTAATATAGCAGCATTTTTTATGACGCTGTATAACAATAATTCATATTTTTACAGCTCTGTGACGGTTGGGTTCAGGATTGGGGTGGAGGCGTTAAAAAATACAATTTATTGGGTAATTTAATAGATAGCATAAATAATACTCGGTACAACTACTGCTTTTACAGTACTGTGACGGTTGAGTTTAGGGTTGGGTTGGGGGTAGATGTTAATAAAATACAATAAATTGGAAATTTCATAAATAATATAAATAATTCTCTTTAACTTCCGGCCACATCCATATCCGATCTAGCAACAACCTCCTAATCCTGACTGATTGCACACACACAGCCGGAGGATTGTCAAGGACTGATTACATTGACTATTTAAGCAGCACCGACACACACACTGTTCCTGAGTCTTGTTTACTGTATTTGTGACATTACAACACGTTTCCTTTGTCTTGCTTTGCCGTGTTCTGACCCTCGCCTTGTTCATCTGTTTATTCCTGTCTGCCTTCTGACCATCTGCCTGTGTATTGACTCTGGATTGGCCGTATACATCTGTTTGCCCGTGTTGACCATTGCTTACCTGACCTCTCTAACAATCCTGAATTTGGATCTCCACTTCCGTTGTCAGCGTCACATCGTTGATATTGTCCCATCCCATTACAATAATAGTTTTAATAACTCATTCCTTTTTTCTTTTTTTTTTTTGAACAATGTGTTTATTGTTTTTGATTATGCAAGATAGATAACAGAAAAACACAATTCCATTTCGTCACAATTATTTCCCACCCCAACAAAAGAACATCACTCTCTTCTCTCCTATATAAATACACAGAATTCTCTTACAAGACAGTTTAAATACAAAGCAAATATTGCTAGGTACCCAAAAACCAAATATACATTACTGTACTTTACACATAAAGTTACATTATCCAGCCAAACAGAACACACATAAAAAAATAAAATTAAAAAAACAGGAAATTCACTCTACTTAGTTACATCTCTTGTAATAAATGACCAATATTATTGTTGTTAATGTAGTAATTAAACGGCTTCCATATTTCTTCATATACATCCATTTGGTATTAATAAAATATGTTACTTTTTTTTTTTTTTAAGATTTATTTTTTGCCTTTATTAGATAGGACAGTATTGAGACGGGAAGCGAACTTTGAGAGAGAGAGGGGGGTAGGGTAGGGAAATGTCCTCGAGCCGGGATTCAAACTCGGGACGCCCTGACGTGCTACTGCACCATATGTCAACGCGCTAACCACTAGCCAGTTGCGCCGACAAAATGTTACTTTTTCCATGGCCATACACTGTGCCATGGCATTAATCCAAGTTCCAATAACTGGTGGGTCAGGCCTTTTCCAACTAAGATCTATCATTCTTTTAGCTTGTAATATAGCATAATCTATGAATTTGCGCTGCTGAAGATTTAATTTAAGGTTTTTTGGATATAAATCTAGTGGAATATTGAAGGCTATAATTATCTTTGTAATATTAATCACTTCCACCCAAAAGTCTCTAATAATGTTGCATTCCCAAACACAGTGCACAAATGAACCCTGAGCCTCTCTGCAATTAAAGCATGTATCAGGAATGTTTTTATTAAACCTATTTAATTTGACAGGGGTTATGTAAGTCTGCATCAACCAGTTATATTGAAGTTGTAAGAAAAAATGAGGACGACGTAGAAATCTCAATGAAGATGTTTATTCAGCATAGCAGTCTCAAAGTACACAGCAGTACCCTGGTTTCACCGGAGTCAGAATGAACCCTGAACGTTCTTAAACTCCAACCTTTATACTGATTTAGCTGTTGCCTTTAGACTTGCCTTTAGATGTAAATGAAGTTGCTCCTTGGCTGTTGACCCAGCTGTATTTCCTATCTCTCTATGTTAATGCCGTTTCAACACCATTGATGAGATGGTTCTCTGTGCACCTCACCCATCCCCATTCTACAATTGTTACCATTTGGTCGAGATGTAGTCACCTCAAACAATGCAGAGACAACTAACTGTTGACTTCTCTTTTCTCTCATAAGTCAGCCCTTTTAGGAAATGAGCATCAATTCACCATTTAGAGTGGAAGTTGGGTCGAGGCAGACTCATTTCTTACAGTCCCCTCTCTGATGCTCTTTGGCCCAGAAAGAAGCATCACAACCACTCTCTCACACATTACACCTCCCTTCATGGGCAGGTGCCCAGTGGCGGTGAAGCCCTGGCTTAGGTTGTTCTTGGCTGGGCACCAAAGAATCTTACCCGTCTTGGGGTCATCACCTCATGCACACTGGTTATTGCTCCTTCCAATTAGGCAAGTTGTCATAGTCTCTTCTTCAAATTTGGAACTATAAAATACAAACAATTTCTTGGGTTTAAGAGAGGAGCACATGAGAACCATGACATCTAATATTCTAATGTATCAGTCTAAAGGTACTACAGCCAAAAGCCAAAGGAGCAAGAACATCAATCAATAGAGAAAATTGTGTGTGTGTGTGTGTGTGTGTCCATCTGTCTGTGTGTGCATGTTTTTGTGTCTTTCTGTGTGTGTGTGTGTGTGTGTGAGTGTGTGCGCATGCTTGTGTGCATGCGTGTGTGTTTCTTCTCGTTCATTTTCTTAGCATGTACATATTTTATCAATATGTACAATCATTGCACAGCATTGTCCATTTTGTGCAAACATTGTTCTTTTTTTTTTCTTCTTTTTTTTCACTCACTATCCATTTTCTCAGTGTGGAGATTCTCAATAAAATCCAAATTAAATCCACATTAAAAATCAAACAATAAAAACATTAAACATTTGCATGAACTACACCAGATGTACATTCACTACACAACAAGCATTTGTGTGTGCAAGCATTTCCCTTTTTTTTTTATCTTTTTTTTTTTTCACTCTGTCTAGTGTTGACATCCTCATAAAAATCAAACATTAGAAACATTAAACATTCACATTAACTACACCACATTTGTATCCACTAGATAACATATGTGCACTCACTACACAACAAACATTGTGTGTAAATTTTCCTGTGTTTTCCTTTCTTTCTTTTTTAATAACATATACTTTTTTTCCAAACATATTGTGTCCACTTTCTCAGCGTAGACATCTTTTATCCAAGTGTGCTTTCATGGACAGCAATATGCATTCTACATTTCTGTATGCAACCTTTTTTTTTTTTTTTTTTTTTTTTTTTTTTCAATGTGGACAACCTGACGACATCCACACATATGCATTTTTGTACAGCAATATATAATCTATCAATATGTATTTCATGTATGTATGTGTGTATGTATGTATGTGTGTATGTATGTATTTGTTTTCTTCATGTGTCAGTCTGTGTCCTTAGGCTTTTAGGCCTTCGATGTTGGTGCGTATTTTGCCCTTTTGTTTTCATTAACTTCCCAGTCTCTAAAAATGGTTTGAGCTTCTCTTTCTCTTTTCCACTGTTCAGTCTTTTCCAGCTGTACAACAAGTCTTTCTTGAAAAAGCAGTCACTAGTATTCCATTTTGTGCGGTTCCAACTTTTCTGTGTCTCTGGATTTCTAGAACTTAATCAGCGTCTCTGGTTTCTTAATCTTATCCACATCTCTTGGTTCTTAATGTCAGTGGCATTTCTTGGTTTCTTGATCTTCTTCATCATCTCTGTTTTTCTTGATCTTCTTCATCATCTCTGGGTTTTTTTTTTGATCTTCTTCATCATATCTGGGTTTCTTGATCGTCACCATCTGAGTTTCTAAATGTCATCTGGATCTTGAAAATTCTAATTGATGCTGGGCCTGGAGCTTTGGATCTCTGTTTGGTTTCTGTGATTAAGGCTTCTTGGTTTCTGGCTCTCATCAGGGCTTGAACGTTCTGATCAATACTGGGCCGGCCTGTGGTTCTGAATCTCTCTGTTCTCTTGAAGAACCTTGTTCTTTGCATAATCTCATCGTCTCCTCCACTGGTCATACTGGCCTGCTTGTCTCACTCATAACTGGATCATCTTTCACCACACCTTTCAATCTGAAATGAGAATAAAAAGAAGAGGTTGCCCCCCCTTTCCCCCACAAGAATCTTCTCACATGCAAGGATCACACAACAGTAATATCATTATTTTAAAAAAATAATAATTACATTAAAACATGTATCATAAATTACATTTAAACAATCAATATAATTTAAAATAATTTCTCAGAAATTATACAGAATCACCCCCGTTTTGATAGTAAAAATATCTTTCTAAAATATTGTACTATCATAAAACAATTCCTCCAATTCACATCAGCATCTGCTTGAGACTGAGTTACAGTCATTTTCATGCTGTGATGTGTTTGAAAAGGTGTGAATGGGTCCTTCCTTCATTCCTTTCAACACTTTCAGCTGGTTTTCTAGCCTGGCTATTTTCTTATGTAAATCTTTATAACTTGTCTTTCTTTTGACTGAAACATGACACTGTATTACCTTGTGTCCCATAATTCCACATCTGAAACAAACAACTCCTTGGTCTTTCCTCCTTTTCTCTAAACAATGTCTTGCTATGTGGTCATTTTTTTCACATGCATGACAAACAATTCTTTGAGATTTTGCACTGTCCTGGCAATTCCTCGCAATGTGACCAGCATTTCCACATGCATAACAAAGAACAACACCCTCCGCATTCACACGTGTAAATTTCCTTGCTCTGTGATGGAAACCATTGGATGAGCTTGAATATTCTCTGCTTGCAAAGGCAGCAACGGGATGTCTCGCATCTTTCATTTGCCTCTGTGAATTTGCATTATTGTTGTAAAACTGTGTCATTTTACCAATAATGTCATTATAATCAGAGAGTGGCGTCACAAGCATTGTCACAGCAGAATGAGTAAGTGGGTCACACTTATTAATCAAAGCAGACTTGAAACTGACGTCATCATGTGTAATATCAGGATTGCCACTGAATGTTTTAAACATCTCTAACAATCGTTCAGAAAATACTCTTGGGTGTTCCCCTTTCTTCATGTGTGTCTCAGATATTTTATCCCAGTTAACAGACATCACACCTAAGACTTCAAGCAGTGCCTGTTTCCTCTCTGACTTGTTTGCAGTTTTGTCTTTTACTTTCTGAGATAAACCCCAGACAAAGTTTCAGGCAAGCACATTCTTAGTAACACGCATGCATCACCATCTGTATATTTGTACACCTCTGCATATTCCTCTAACCTCTTTAGGAAATCTAAAGGATCTTGTTCAGTAGGATCAAATGTCCCAATATTTGCAATCACAGCTTCTAGTTCATTTGGGTTAAACCCTCTGACCGTGTTATGGGTCATTGATTCTAGCCCTGCTTCTCTAGTATGCATGGTGGTATTAGAGTGAACTGGTGCCATAGGAAATCTAACTGTACAGTCTGAGCATTGACTACTGACTGACTGAGAATCTTTCTCCCATTCATTATCATCTTCCTGAATGTCTGTCATTTTTGGACCTCTATTTGCGTTGAATGTCTCAGTGGTGTTATTCTCTGTTAGGCTATTCTTTATAAAGAAGTTACAAGTAGCCCTTGCTTCTTCCAAATTACTGTACAATGTTTCTACAGATGATGCCAACAAGTCTTTATGAGTTTTCAGACGTACGATCTCATTCTGCATTCTGATCTTCTCTTCCTTCCATAATGTTTCACTAGCCTGGTAATATTTTGAAGCAATTGCCCCAACACTGAGTCTCTCATTTTCAGCTTCTAACTCCACTACTCTCTTTCTAGTTACTTTGTATGATGCAAGAACAGCTTGAAGTGCATTGGCAATTTTTCCTTTATTGTTCTTTGGCATTTTGGAAAAATTTTCAAATTTAGAGACAGCCCATTCATATGGCTTATCTACGACTTTCTCTATACCATCAAAAATTCCAACTGTGCCATGCTTAGCAATGTATTTAACCATCATCTCTTCCATTTTCACAATCTTAAGTTCTCTTCAGTAATTCAATAGATTTTATTTCTTTACTGACTGAACATTATCAAGTTATTTTACTACTTGTTGGTACAATTATTCAATGCTCCTGTGCAAATGAATAAAAAAAAAAAAACAAGACCATCAAAATGTCTGTACTTTAGTGTCTATTGAACATAGCCACACTTCATCAGGCCTCAAATTCTAAACTACACTCAAAACAGCTTCAAATTTTTATCTGTAAGTTATCAGATAAAACCAATCTACATCAGTCCTTTGTGTTGTAATTTAACAATTAAAACACTGCTACATTACATTAGGTAAAATCTCAGGAAAAAAAAAATAGTTAACAGTTTCAGATACCCTACCAAATATAATTGTTTTTGAGACCACACTGCGTCAAATCAATTCAGTTACTTTAGAATTTCCACACAATTATGAAAACTTCAGTTTATGAAAAATCAGTTTCACTTATGTTAGAAACGTATCACTTTGTTTCAATTACTTTAGAAACAACAATTCCAATACAATTCTGCCACTAGAATTATTACAGATCAACACTAAGTTTCAGTTACTTTAGAAACCTAAACTTCAGCCCTTTGCTTCAATTACTTTAGAAACAACAATTCAATACAATTCTGCTACCACACTACGTCGGGTTAATTCAGTTTCATTAGAATCTTAAACAAAATTGTACAGAATAGGCTTAAGAACTCCTTCTGCTAAAACTGAACAATACAAATTCTCTTCTGTCCTAATTCCTCTTTTCTAGATTTTTTTAAACGAGGGGGATTCCTGACAACAAAAATGTAATAAGAAAACCCGCTTTTCTTACCTTTCTCTCCTTTGTTGTTTTGGAAGTCCTCGCTGGATGGCTCGCCAGTGTAAGAAAAAATGAGGACGACGTAGAAATCTCAATGAAGATGTTTATTCAGCATAGCAGTCTCAAAGTACACAGCAGTACCCTGGTTTCACCGGAGTCAGAATGAACCCTGAACGTTCTTAAACTCCAACCTTTATACTGATTTAGCTGTTGCCTTTAGACTTGCCTTTAGATGTAAATGAAGTTGCTCCTTGGCTGTTGACCAGCTGTATTTCCTATCTCTCTATGTTAATGCCGTTTCAACACCATTGATGAGATGGTTCTCTGTGCACCTCACCCATCCCCATTCTACAATTGTTACCATTTGGTCGAGATGTAGTCACCTCAAACAATGCAGAGACAACTAACTGTTGACTTCTCTTTTCTCTCATAAGTCAGCCCTTTTAGGAAATGAGCATCAATTCACCATTTAGAGTGGAAGTTGGGTCGAGGCAGACTCATTTCTTACAAAGTAGTTTGAAGCTAACGCTCCCTAACTGCTTCTGAGAGTTTTTACAGACTTGTCTCCATTTATCCTCAGATATATCCTTGTTCAATCCCATCTTCCATAAGTCAAGTTTCGGTGTTGATGATTCAGTAGACCCTGATACTAACCAGTTGTAAAAAACTGATGTTAATCCTTTATTATTACATTTCTTAGTAATTAATTTCTCCAAAGGAGAAAGTACTGGCAAGTTTAATGATTGGTTCTGCCAAGAAAGAACAAAACTCCTTGTCTGTATTTAATAGCTCATTTCTAATAACTGATTTCTTTTATCTTTGCCATGATGACAGTAAATAATATTTGACTAGATATGTTTCCAGATACTAGTATTCAGCTTAAAGTGACATTTAAAGGCTTAACTAGGTTAATTAGGTTAAAGTTAGATTAATTAGGGAAGTCATTGTATAACAGTGGTTTGTTCTGTAGACAATCAAAAGCAAATATTGCTTAAGGGGGCTAATAATATTGACCTTAAAACGGTTTAAAAAAAATTAAAAACTGCTTTTATTCTAGCCGAAATAAAACAAATAAGACTTTCTCTAGAAGAAAAAATATTATAGGAATTACTGTGAAAAATTCCTTGCTCTGTTAAACATCATTTGGAAAATATTTAAAAAGAGAAATTTATTCACAGGAGGGCGAATAATTTTAACTTCATCTGTATTTGTGAAATAGCAAGGCATGCCTTGAGAGGTTTTAGTAGTCATATACTGTGTGTGTAAAGGTGTATTAGTGTTTAGCTGGAGCTGCACTCAGTGGTGATCTTTATTCAGGTCACAGACAGTGACAGCCGTGCTTTAATGGATTTGGTCATAATTCAGTGCATTGTCTGTCATGCAATGATTTGTAGAAGGTCTGCTCATCTGAACGTCCCTGACACTCATTTACAGCCCTGAGATCCAGAGCTGCAGCTCCTGTGCATCTGAATGACACTCAATCAAAAAGGATGTGGCAGCACAGTGGCTCAGTGGTTAGCACTGTCCTCACAGCAAGAAGGTCACTGGTTCGAGTCTTGGCTGGATCAGTTGGCATGTCTGTGTGGAGTTTGCATGTTCTCCCTGTGTTGGCGTGGGTTTCCTCCGTGTGCTTCGGTTTCCCCCACAGTCAAAACACATGCGCTATAGGTGAATTGAATAAACTAAATTGGCCGTAGTGTACGAGTGTGTGTGTGTGTGTGAATGAGAGTGTGTGGGTGTTTCCCAGTACTGGGTTGCAGCTATTAATATTCTTAATCTTTATTACAATAGGGGAAGTATGCTAAAGAACTTTTAATTTGTCAGTAAGTTGGGTTAAGCGCTTCCGGTATACTGTATGCCATTGCAAAATCGGCGCGTTACAGTCTGTTTTCTTTAAAAATCAGCGATCTCCACTGGCTGAGTGATATCCGATATAAAGTGGGTCTCAGATTGTACAATAAGCACTGCAGTAAATTACATTTACCCCATCATGTCTTTAAAATATGAACATTTATTTTACCCCAGTATATTCAGTGGAGCTTCTGCACTAGCCTGCCGATCCTGACGGGCGTGTGTGTGTAAACGGCTTTTCATCTCATTTTACGATTGAGCAACTAAATGAATGCCAAAGTCTATTTAACTGAATGTATTTTAATTACATTACAACATGCATGCTCTAAAAGGAACCGTAAAAAATGGTATAAATTCACATTAACTGTTTACCAGAAGTTTATCAGTATGGGAAGAAGCACTAGCTCCGCATATACCCTATCAAAACATTTACCGTAGATGCAAAATTAAACAGAATATTTCTTTTAATATAAGGCATATATGATTTTTGACGCATTAGACTCAGTAAGCAACCAGTTAAAAATGATATATTTTTAATGTTTTAGATTATCTAAATAAATAAATTAATTAATTAATCTAAATAAATAAATGCTTCAAGCACTTACTCTTTCCAGTAATAATTTTTAAATTATTATTATTTAAACTAAAATTCACCTTCATTTACACTTTGTATATTTTAATTTATTAGTTTTTTTAAAGCAGAACTTGTTTTATTCATAAACTCTAAGACTTTATTTTATTTCTATACATTTATTTGTTTTACTTACTAAAAATAAACTGTTAAATGGCACCTATTTTAACCTTTATGTAAGATGTAAAAAGCCTTTGGTGTCTCCAGAATCTCTCTGTAAAATTTCAGCTCAAAACACCCATCAGATCATTTATTATAGCCTTCAGAATCTGCTCATTTTGCTGTCTGAGTGTAGCTGTTTTTGTAGCCTGTGGCTTTAAATAAAAATGAGCTGCTTCTCCCCGCCCACCGCTCCGACGTTTGAGTCTGCTCCTCTGTGTTATCTCAGATAAACAGCAGTCAGTGATAGAGACAGACACAGATGAAGCTAAAATACCTGTACAGCTCATTAGTCAAAAATACCAAGCTTATTTGATGTACAGTACAGTATTTGTGGTGGAGTTAATTCAAGCCTTTCTGAAACGAGGAGTCACACACCAATGCCTTTTGCAGTACACACACACACACACACACACACACACACATACAGTTGAAGTCAGAATTATTAGCTATTATTAAATATTTTATAAATGATGTTTAACAGAGCAATGAAATTTTCACAGTATGTCTGATAATATTTTTTATTCTGGAGAAAGTCTTATTTGTTTCATTTCGGCTAGATTAAAAGCAGTTAATAATTTTAAACACCATTTTAAGGTCAAAATTATTAGCGCCCTTAAGTTATATTTTTTTCGATAGTCTACAGAACAAACCATCATTATACAATAACTTGCCTAATTACCCTAACCTGCCTAGTTAACCTAGTTAAGTCTTTAAATGTCACTTTAAGCTGTATAGAAGTGTCTTGAAAATATCTAGTCAAATATTATTTACTGTCATCATGACAAAGATAAAATAAATCAGTTATTAGAGATGAGTTATTAAAACTATTATGTTTAGAAATGAGTTGAAAAAATCTTCTCTCCGTTAAACAGAAATTGGGGAAAAATAAACAGGGGATATAATAATTCAGGGGGGCTAATAATTCTGACTTCAACTGTATATGCGAGTTTACTGACACCATGCAGCTGTGGTTATTATATCGGTTAAGAATTACGTAGCGATTTTACTGTCTTTATTACAAGCATGCTCGGTTTTAAAAACGTTTTAAACTTATAAAAATCACAGAGTTGAACAAATAGTTAAATCCCAGTTTCTTTGCAAATAAAACCTTCTGTGGATGTGTGTATACATGTTATTATAGAAACATGGCGCCTGTCAATCAATTTGGTGGGCGGGGAAACCGCACTCCTACATCACGTTGTGGTGGGCCTCAAAATCACTGAGATTTAGATCCTATTTTAACATCAGAAAGGTGTGAAGGGGAAGGGCTTCAAAATTTACCCCTAAGAATTGGGACAGCACTACAGCACCTGCACACGTCATCAGATGTCTTTGCGATCTCTTGCTTCACATGAGATCAGACGATTGCGACTGCTGTAGTTATTCCAGCTGTGTTATTTTTATTATTATATAATTAACATTATAGCAGACACTTTAAAAGCTCATTCTCAGCTTCTAGACTTTTCTGACAGGGTATTGGAGTGTCATCGAGCGTCAGAATGTTGTGGGACTGCTGTACAGGAGTTATTAGGGATTATAGATCGCAAAATTTAGCGGTTTTTATTTTAGCGTTTTTTTTTTATAAAAGCATGACGGTGAAACACGAACGCGGTTATGAATATATTAAAACCCCTTGGTTTCGAGTGTGGTCCTGAAAATCTAAGAGGTATCTACCCCTAACCCTTAGCCCTACGCCTTCAAGCTAAAGAGAATAGGGACACCCCTACCCCTTCACGAGAACGCACAAAACGAGGGGTAAGGGGAAGAACTAAGGGGGAGAATTGGGATTGGGCCTAAATTTTAGAAAAGAGACTTATTTTGTTTCTTTCACTCCAATGTGACAGTGGACACACTATACCTACACACAGTTCTGTCCAAACAGCCTAGAAAAGTGGATTTTTATCATAGTGGCCCTTTTAAGTCCACAAATTATAATAATAATAAAATACAAAAATCTATTTTAAGTTTCTGATCACTCTTATTTTATTTTTAATTTAAGGTTTTATTTCCTTTCTGAAGACAAATTTAGCCCTTTGTATTCTTTTTAGCACATTTTTAAACATATTAGTATAAATAACTATTCTTTTGTCTTATTTTACTAGTTATTTTGCAAGATATTCAGCTTAAAGTGACATTTAAAGGCTTAACTGGGTTAATTGTGCAAGTTAGGATAATTAGGCAAGTCATTGGACAACAGTGGTTTATTCTGTAGACATTAAAAAAAGAGGTCTAATAGTATTGACCTTGGCATTTATTTTTTGGCATTTTTGTCTTAGATAGAAGATTTTTTATTCATCAGGGCCGGCGCGTCCATAGAGGCGACCTAGGCAGCTGCATAGGGCAGGAGAGCAGTCAGGGCAGCATTCGCGGCGCGTCTCACACCCCCCCCCCACCCCCCCCCCCCCCCCCCCCCCCCCCCCCCCCCCCCCCCCCTCGATTTCTTCCGCAACAAACCCTGCATCATCTCAGCGCCCCTCGGTCTTCCCTTTCGTACGCAACAAACCCCGTATCATCTCAACACCCAGCTCCGCCGCCCCCCTCCACACCCTCCACCGGCTTTTTCGGATTGAAGCAGCATAACTTTCGGTTTGAGGGCGGCATTCTTGTCGTTTGCCTAGAGCACCAGTTGAGCTTGCTCCGGCCCTGAGTGTGATGACAGGAAGTGAAGTTGGAAAGAGAGAGCCATGTGCCAGTGCATAAAGCACTATAGGTTATCTGCACTAGGTATTTAACTGATACTGTAACAGTCTTTACACTGAAAAAAAAAGACTTTCTCCAGACGTCTACGATAATATATTCAGCTGATTATTTTGGGGGGGCTTCTCAAGTAAACATATTTTGTTTTAGAATACTGCTTTTTGTGTAAGACTGCTAAGATATTCATTCATTCTTTCATTTTCCTTCAGCTTAGTCCCTTTATTCATCAGGGGTCACCACAGCGGATCCAGCATATGTTTTACACAGTGGATGCCCTTCCAGCTGCAACCCATCACTGGGAAACACCCATACGCACTCAGTCACACACATACACTACGGACAATTTATTTTATTCAATTCCCCTATAGCGCATCTGTTTGGACTGTGGGGGAAACTGGAGCACCTGGAGTAAACCCACACCAACACGAGGAGAACATGCAAACTCCACACAGAAATGCCAACTGACCCAGCCGGGGTTCAAACCAGCGACATTCTTGCTGTGAGGCAACAGTGCTAACCACTGAGCCACCGTGCTGCCCCCCACATGCATTTATACACTAAAATCCTAAATTTCTGACACACACACACAAACACACACACACACACACACACACACACACACACACACACACACACACACACACACATACAGTGAGCTGCTGGTGGTGAGTTTGCTCTGCAGAGAGAGTTAAAGTGTGTCTGATGTTCACAAACAGCAGGACTATTCTTGGCTCTGCTGCCCTGAATAACTCAGATAGGGAGTTTCTGATATGGGAGCAGCGGCACGTGTGTCTGAGCGCAGCATGTGACGCTCTCCCCTTACAGAGACACACACCAGCATGGCATTATGGGTAACTCTCACTGCACATGATGAAATGAACATGACTCTGCGTGTTCAGATTCAAATCTCACACACAGTTGAAGTCAGAATTATTAGCCCTCCTGTTTATTTGTTTCCCCAATTTCTGTTTAATGAAGAGAATACTTTTTCAACATTTATAATCATAATAGTTTTATTAACTCATTTCTAATAACTGATTTATTTTATCTTTGTCATGATGACAGTAAATAATATTTGACTAGATATTTACCAAGACACTTCTATACAGCTTAAAGTGACATTTAAAGACTTAACTAGGTTAATTAGGCAGGTTAGGGTAATTAGGCAAGTCATTGTATAACGATGGTTTGTTCTGTAGAATATCGAAAAAATAAATAGCTTAAAGGGGCTAATAATATTGACCTTAAAATGGTTTAAAAATATAAAAAAAACAAATAAGACTTTATCCAGAAAAAAATATTATGTTTACCTTTTACACACATAGCAAATATTTCTGTGTTGTTTTAACTCAATGTTGGGTCAAATATGAATAAACCCAACTATTGGGTTAGAAAGTGGCATTTCAATTTAATTGCAAAAAATAAATAACTCAACTTTATTCAGCTATATTTTTATGAAGCATTTGTTATAAGCTAAACCTAAAGCTAAAATGTGTGTGCATTAAGCTGAAAAAAATTACATATATATATATATATATATATATATATATATATATATATATATATATATATATATATATATATATATATAATACAGTATATACACACACAATAATAATAATAATAATCAGACTAAAGTTTGAATGGAACCCAAAAGTGTAAAGTTTGAAGCTGAAGAACTGTAAAATCTTTTTTTTTTCCCCAAAATAATAACCCAGGCTCATTCTGAAAATGTACCTCTATATTCATTTCTGGAGAGCGCCAAATATGTTCCAGGAGCTATGTTTTTTTGCAGTTTTTGTTTTCGCGAATCCACCAGAGGCCGCTGTGTACGCTTTTTCAGATCTTAAATTTCTTTCGTGAGTGCCATTCATGCCTGCTCTTCTCACGTAAATCCACCAAAGGTTGCTGTCGACTGACTGACTGACCAATCAACTGACCCACCCTCCTCCTTCCCTAAACCCAACCGATAGTGTTTTCAAAAGCAATCCAGAAAAAGAAAAGCCCTCGCCTGATTTTTACCACGTTTTCATATTTTACCACATTCTCACACTGTTATTTACTTGTTTATTTTATTTTTTGGCTTCTGTTTTTGTCTTACCTGCTTTCTGGAACCGCTCTTTACTGGACTCAAACCCCATCGTCATTACGGTCAACTCCTCTTTGCGTCTCAAGTCCACGGATGTACATGACGAGCTACATGACAAACTGGTAACAGCAGGAAAGCTGTCCATATGGAGGTAAGCTGTCTGCTGGTAAGCGCAAAAAGGAACGGCGTCATGCCGCCCCGTAGCGTACCTCTGGCTACATAATTTGCGATCTCCAGAAACGTATACAGGGCTACATTTTCAGAATGAGACTGTGTTGAATAATAATACTGTAGAATTACAGAAGCACAACAAAACTGAAAAGTACATCTAAAATATTACACTGTATGTAATATTTATTACTTTCTGCTCTCTGTAAACAAGAGCAGAATGAGGATTATTTTCAAAACTGTTACACAATTATATTCATTTTAATTTCAACATTACCTTTGAAGTCCTAAACTCAAAACTGACAGTAAACAGGTTAACACACACACACACACACACACACACACACACACACACACACACACACACACACACACACACACACACACACACACACACACACACACACACACACACACACACACACACACTATTGTATACAATGCTAAAATACTGTAAACACCCCTGTGAAGACAATTATACTGTAAAATATTATATGACATCCATTACTTATACATTATATATGAGAAATATCACAGTAGAAGTGTAATGTGGCTGTATATCAACACTTAAGCAGGTCGCACACCAGAAGCGCCGCTCGGCGACGCGCCGCGCCACGCATTTCAGAATTCTAAAAATAGGTTTCAATCAGAGTACACACACCGGCGCCGCAAGTCGGCGGCTGTCCGCGGCGCCCAGCCACGACTCAGGACACTGTTCATAATTCTGCCACGCCACAGAGCGCCATCTGATTAGTTTAGTTTTAAATAGCCTGCAAATGTGCGCGTCTGGTGTGCGATACTTTCAACTGTCATGTGCGCGCCGTGTCGCGGCGCTGAGCGGCGCATCCGGTGTGTGACGGGCTTTAGTGTCTCACCAGTGACGGTATACAGCCATATTGCACTGCTACGAGTGTGATATTGCATTTATACAACATTTGACGGCATAATCGTGTATATAAAAAAGAAAATCAAACATGGAAAATCTCTAAACCTCTTTTGTATGAGGAACTACTTTCTTCCATCATTCGTTCACATCTGCATCTGACGTCAGAACAGCAGAAACTGTTGCTAATTCACCAACGTCACTTTAGAGCTAGGGTTTGAATGATTCTCTAGCGTAATGTCTAAAGTGATGACAAAAAAGCTGATTTTGCTCACATTTTAAGATTATAAGGCTGAACGGCATGAAATGTCATCAGTCTCCAAAGATTTCCCAGTGTTTCTCTGTTGCAATCGGGAGATCACAATAATTAAAACCGAAAAAACCAAAGCAAAGCAAACACTGGCAGATTACTATGGTATAAATACAGCACTTCAACATACAAAAGAGAGAGATCGACTTAGAATGTCTCTTACCTGATCTGTAATGATTTGTTCAGCTGTAGTTTGAATCTCCAAAATGATAAATATTTAAAATAGGCACTATCCTCATGAATAAACTGCATAGTTGCAATCTAAACAACATTCTTGCCTAAAAAAGCCTCGAAATTACATTATGTTGTCCATAATGTACAGCTGCAATATTTGTCAAACTGTAGTGAGTTTATCGATCTGCTGTCACTCTATGTGGGCGGAGTAATACACAAGGGTGAAGAGGCTGTACGAGCGCTGATATTACTTCAATATCTCACGGCTATCAGTCAATCAGATTGGAGAACCAGACAGAACTGTTGTATAAAATGAATAAAGATTTGTCTTGTCTTGTTTGTGTGGATGTTCTGCAATATATTAAAACAAACACTTTGACATCAACCAAAAACTTTAGATATCTGTTTATTCATTTTAAAAAGATAATAAAAAAAAACAATGCAAAAATTTCCTCTCCATAACATACCAAACTTATCTAAACCATTACATAAAAAAACAAGATTTTGTAAACCATTACACCCCTACTATATTAATAATTATCCATTATTTAAACAGATACTAATTTGCAAACACACAAATGAATTAACAATCATCAAAAGACACCTGGATTCATATTCAAAAGCATTTCTATAACTCATTCTCTTCATTCACCCGTATATTTTAGATTTAAAAAAAATGATTTGTAAAAAAAAACTTATTTAATAAAAGAGCACAGCACTGCAAATAATTAACTAACAATATAATCAAATGAACCTGATGTGCATTATCTGAAGAAGTCTAGTGCAAGAGTTACCGTCCAGGTGAAAATCTTCCCTTCTCATCATTTAGCAGAGCAGCTCTACGCTTTATATCCCAGCGAGGAGACTGTTTTCAGGAGACTTTACTGTACTCCAGTGAGCCGCAGGGTCCAGGCTGAGGACCAGGGCATCTGACTGGGGGTCAGTGGAGGAAGCTTGACCTTCAGACCTGTGGGTGTCGTCGACTGCCATGTCACTGACCCAGAGCCCAGCAGCGCCACCTGATTGAAAAAAAGCTCAATCTTAGGCCCGATCTCAATTCTACCCCTTAGCCCTACCCCTGGTTTTGTGCATCTATGTGAAGGGGTAGGGGTATAGGCAAAAGGACTTCTGGTGAATAGTCTTGCCATTACAAAATCACCACATTTAAGATCAGATTCTTTAATCAGTGACCTTTACTGCCTGATTGAGATACGATATAAAGTGGGTCCCAGATTAGACAATAAGCACTGCATTAAATTCCATTTTTTCGTGCCATGTCTTTTAAAATAAGAAATTTTATTTTACACTAGTATTTTCTTTGGAGTTTCTGCGCTCGCCTGCTGCTACTGACGGCACTTGCGATTACACGGTCTTTCATCTTGTTTTAAGCTTAAACAACTAAAGGAATGCTGGAGTCTATTTAACTGATTTAACACTAGGTACAGTTGCCTTGAACAGTGCCGAAGCGCGATTGTCCCCCCTCCCCTCTCCTCCTCAGCCTGCACTCACACTGCATTTTTTGCCTTCCGAGCCAGAGCACGCTTATATAATCGATGATGCGACTGTTCAGTTTAACAGGTGCTCTCGCTCAGCACAGTGGACATTGCTTTAGTTATATCGTTTTTATATTATTTTAGTGGATCGGGATGCAGTGACACAGAGTCAAATATTTTGCTTAACCAATCCAGCCTTATTAACGCTCATAGGTGATCATTAAAGTCCTCTTGCTGCACATATTAGGAGGTTTGCTAAAGGTGCAGCTGACGTGCAGCGAGGGGTTTGTGTCTTTAAAGGGCCATGAAACCCCCCTGTCTGAGCATGGTGTTTTCAAACCTCTAGTTTGGAAAAAGTCAGGAAAGTGGGCATGTCCAGCTCTATTTAGGCGGGAGTGTCGCGTGGGGGGGGGGGGGGATGTTGGGGGGGGGGGGATTTGCAAATATGGGAGTTTCCGTTTGGGCACGCAGACGCAGGGGAGAAAGACGGTGACTGTTTACATGGACATCAGTAATCGAATTATTTGCCAAATTATTAATTTGTCAACTTTAACTGCAGTTTGGCACTTTCACTTTTTATTCAGGAACATTTCCTGCACGTCCCCCATGACAAACGAGATATTAAAAGCGAGAAGCTGCTGGAGAGTGGAGTTTTAATGCTATGTTTGATACCGCACGGCGAATGGGAGAAAAAAATCCTCTGCATTTCTCGGTAACTTAGATGCACTCGGTAGGTAGCGTCAGAAAGCCGTGTGTGTATAGACTATCCTGTCACAAAATACGGCGAAAATCCTACACGACGGTAAAAGTTTGATTGTGGTGTTTACATGTTTACACTCGGAGAGCAGCATTTACAGCGGATCTTTCAGTCTATAATATTGTACTATAATATTGCAGTGATATTAACATACTGTAAACTTAGTAACTAAATCATTTTGACTATAATATGACTAACTTTGCCATCTGAATGAAAAAACAAAGGGCACTGATCGCACACACTTACTAAATCTGTAGCGACAGGACAATCAAACTGGAACTGTGTCTTTTTTAAAAGAAGACGAGGGGCAAATCCGGATTTCATCATTTCCAGATGCGAAAAGCTCTCGGGTAAAAAATTTTCCTTACAAACGCATTTCTGTCACGTGCGCTGTAATCCACACGTGAGTCCAGCAGCGCTCTCATAGCGGGAAAATGCAAACAAAACCTTCGTTGCAGCAGATAAATAAACGCAGCACACTAATAAATGCAACACTGACGACCCGTGTCTCCAAATTCTCGTTCTTTCACTTGTTTTAGCAACACAACGTGGCGTCTCTCTGTCGTCTGAACACTGTAACAGGTAAACAGTCTCCATAGCTATCATGCATATTACTGAAGTTGCACCGCATACACAACAGAGCGTGCTGATTGGTTTGAACAAAGTCTTTCTCATGCATTAATGGCGCACACTCAGAGACGTCACGATGTACTCGCAGGTACAGACAGCCACTCTCTACGCTGGATTTACACGCAAGTATCTTATGGCCGTGACGCAGCTTCAAAAATTTGTTTCAAACGGGAAGAACGAATTTGCTCAAAATAACGCAAAAACAACCAATTTTCACTTTTTAGTGAAATATATGCGTCCTAACAGTGTTTATAGCAGCATGGGACACATATATGACTGTCAACAGCTCAAAAAATGTCTTTTGGTGTTTTGTGACCCTTTAATAAACTACGACAATTCACATTCATTGAAAAGTAAGAATGATTAATAAATCCATATGAAACAGTCCCTTAAAAGCCCAAGCAAACCACGCTCTGGCACAATTCATTCCAACTGGGCCGTGCCTGGGCCCAATTCGGAGCACTCAAACTTGTCAAACGAACCTGCAAACGAGCCTGGGCATGGTTCGGCTAGCCTAGTGTGAGTGCACCCTTACATTACAACATCGATGCTATGAAAGCAACCATATGAAATTGAAAATAGTCACATTAACATTTGACCGGAAGTCTGTCGTTGGCTGAAAAATACTAGCTGTGCACAATTCTCTTTAGCGTGAAGGCGTAGGGCTAAAGGTAATTACTAGATAGCCCTTAAAACTGAGATTTTTCAGCACCAAAATCGAAACCAAGGTGTACAAAGATTTCCCAGAATACACCAGCTACAACGGCAACATGGCTGCACACACGAGTAAGGTGATGCACAAATGTAAGTATTTTTACAACAAACAAGCATATGCAAATTCATAACGGCGCTCGTGTTTTACGGTCATGCTTTAAGAAATATTCAAAAAATAATAAAACGCTTAATTTTGCTATCTATAATCCAGAATAATAATTCCCTTATAGCAGTCCCACAACATATTTTCCCATCTGTCACTCGAATACCTTGTCAGAAAAGTCTAGTGGCTGGGAATGAGCTTTTTACAGTGTCTGCTATAACGTTAATGTTTTTTTCTTGTGTTTACATACATGAAAATAGTGTAAATGCACAGTACAGTTATGAGCTTATTGCCACATTATATCGTTATGATAACATGATATCGTTGACTTTGGTGATTTCCTGAACTGGAATAACTGCAGCAGTCGCCCACTGAGTGTCTTAAAAACCCTTTAGTGCGAGGAACTACTTTTTTGCTACAGTAGGCGTAGTAATATTGCTTTAGTTAAGGCATTTACTAACATAAACAATCTTGCACAGCATTTAACAATCATAATTTAACATTTACAAAGGCATTATTAAAATACAAAATGGCTTGTTAACATGAGTTACACTGTGAGTTAACAAGAACTAACATTAACAAAGATAAACATGTTAGTAAATATGTTGACTAATGGAGCATCATTATAAAGTTTTACCAGAAGGAAAACAATTATTCAATTTGTAATGCATTTTTTTTTTTTGACTTCTGCAGTAAACATTACCTGAGTCTTGGCCGCAGACACAACAGGGTCGGTCAGAACAACAATGCCGTCACTGGGCCATGAAAGGAAAATAGCATAGACGGCACCGCTCTGCTTATTTATTGTATACCTGTTCAAATGAACAAAATTATGCTTTCATTTAATTGACCGATATGTAAGAATATTTATGCATTAATTGCTTTAAACAAGACAAAAACCATAAGTGAGAAAAGCTTTTTTTTAGCAGTGTGGAATGTGAGATTGTTGGTCGTGGAAGTCGATCGGTGCAGCATTGCTTTACAAATCAGGAGGGAGCAAGCTACTATCATAAATGAATACAAGAAATAGCACAAGAGGTGAAAGACAAAAGGTGAAAAAACTGGTCGGCTCCTCAGGAAGTAAAGGCAATGCTTTTAATGCTTTATAAGTTTGCAAAATGTAATTGAAAAAGTTCAGCGTGTTGTGAAGCTAACTGAAACAGCAGCATTAACTCTGAACCAAACTTGTACTTTTGACAATTGATTCAGCGCTGATGCTAGGAGGAGTTAAACCGAAGACTTTAAATGAATGGATCTCATGAAACTTTATAGCCAGAAACTAGTCAGATAACTCACGATGATGACTTGTTCGACCGGTTCACGAAGAAGAACTGGTTAAATAATTTGTTTACAAACCGGCCATCAAGAGATTGTATTTTCAAAACCACTCTGACTCAACGTTTATGATGATGTATTAAAATATATTAAGTGTTAGTGTTGATGCATTAAAAATACATGCAATTTACAATTTTGCAACCTTTTTGCTTTACATTTGGCATAGAATGTATTTTAATAAAGGCACTGCAAAAAAGGCTTTTTAGGAGTTTCCCTCTTTATTCTAGTCTAAATATCTAAAGATTCTTAAATCAAACAGCATTTTCTACCAAATAATATTGTCTTGTTTTCAGAAATAATATATCAACATTACGTGAGTTTTTCCTTATTGATTCATTCATTTTCTTTTCGGCTTAGTCCCTTTATTAATCCGGTGTCACCACAGCGGAATGAACCAACAACTTATCCAGCACGTTTTTACACAGCGGATGCCCTTCCAGCTGCAACCCATCTCTGGGAAACATCCAATTTAGCCTACCCAATTCACCTGTACCACATGTCTTTGGACTGTGGGGGAAACCGGAGCAATGGAGAAAACCCACGCGAACGCAGGGAGAACATGCAAACTCCACACAGAAACGACTTGCATAATACATTTCAAAATTAATTTTGCTGCTAATATGACTCCATATAGACCATTTTGAGGGGTGTAAACAAAAACAACGGTCCCAATGTATTTCCTGTTTTACATTTTTTAATTTCTATAGCTTCCGAGAATCCAAAAGGAACCACATATTGATAAATAAAGTTATGATAGCTGTTAGCATTAAGTTATGATTGAATTGCCTCTTGTTACAGTTATGAAATTGTTTGGTAACAAGCAGAAAATGTTCATGGGCCAATGACATGACATTAAAATTATCTATTGGAACAGCATGATGGTGAGTGATTAATGACAGAATCTTCTTTCATGGGTGAACAATTCCTCACCCAAAAAAATAAGGAAGGAAAGGCTCTGTTTAGGAAGTTACTGTCTGTGAGAAAGAAGTGCAAAATGCTTTTCTTTCTTAAATTATTGTCTTGTTTCTAGTCCAAATATCTAAAAAATTATTAAATCAAGCAGCATTTTCTAAACAAGCAAAACATATGGTCTCGTTTTAAGAAATAATATGTCAAAATTGCGTATGTTTTTCCTTAAAACTGGCAAAATAATCTGCCAATGGGGTAAACTAAATAATTTGATGTCAAAAGGAAAAACAGGATTATTTTGCTGACCCCATTGGCAGATTATTTAGCTTGTTTTAAGAAAAAACTCACTAAATTTTGGAATATTATTTCTGAAAACATGACGATATTTGTCTAGAAAATGCTGCTTGATTTAAGATTTTTTTTAGATATTTGGACTAGAAACAAGACAAAAAATCTAAGTAAGAAAAGCTTTTTTTGCCGTGTGATCGGGAAACTGACCAAACTCCAGGAGTGGCGGTGTCGTTCTGGGCTCTCCATGCGCTGCTGTTGTAAATGGCCTCTCCGTTCACCTTCAGCCACTGACCCATCTGACGCAGACGCTCCTCAAATATGGGCACGATACGACCGTCATGAGTGGGACCAACATTTAACAGTAGATTCCCACCGCAGGACACCGTTTCAACTAGAGACTGGAGGACAAACAGAGGACTTTTAATATACTGTAGGGCTGCACAATATACACTACCTGTCTTGTTGTCGATCCCAGTTGTAAGAGCAACAAATAATAACTTGACTTCTAGTTGATCATTTGGAAAAGTGGCAGAAGGTAGACTTTTCTGATGAATCATCTGTTGAACTGCATCCCAATCACCAAAAATACTGCAGAAGACCTATTGGAACCCGCATGGACCCAAGATTCTCACAGAAATCTCACACAAGTCAAGTTTGGTGAAGGAAAAATCATGGTTTGGAGTTACATTCAGTATGGGGGTGTGCGAGAGATCTGCAGAGTGGATGGCAACATCAACAGCCTGAGGTATCAAGACATTTGTGCTGCCCATTACACTACAAACCACAGGAGAGGGCAAATTCTTCAGCAGGATAGCGCTGCTTCTCATACTTCAGCCTCAAAGCCATCAAAGTTCCTGAATGCAAAGAAGGTCAAGGTGCTCCAGGATTGTCCAGCCCAGTTACCAAACATGAACATTATTGAGCATGTCTGGGGTAAGATGGAGGAGGCATTGGGAGTCCTGCAAGAACGCTTTCTTTGCCATTCCAGATGACTTTATTAATAAGTGATTTGAGTCATTGCAGAGATGTATGGATGCAGTCCTCCAAGCTCATGGGAGTCATACACAATATTCATTCTGTTTCCACTGCAGCATGACTTTATATTCTATACTGTACATTATTTCTGTTAAGTGACAAGACTTTTGTCTAAGCAAAGTGAGACCTTACTGTCCTAATTAAATCATTAAAAATCAAGGCATGATCATAGTTTATTTTGGTAAAATAAGCGTAATCTAGAGGCCTTTGCCTTTCATATAAGCCACTTCTGATACCAAATGATCAACTAGAAGTCAAGTTATTATTTGTCGTTCATAAAACTGTTTAACAATTAATAGTGAATAATTGCATACAAAATAAAAGTTTGTATTTACATAATAATTTTGTGTGTAGTGCGTATATTTATTATGTATAAATACCCACATCCATGTTTATATGTATACACATGTATAGAAAATGTTTATTTATATTTACAGCTAACATCAGAATTATTAGCTGTTAAATATGAATTCCTTTATATTTTTCCCCAATTTCTGTTTAACAGAGATTGTTTGAACACATTTCTAAACATGATAGTTTTACTAACTATGGTTAATTAGGCAAATCATTGTATAACGATAGTTTGTTCTGTAGACAATTGAAAAAAATATTGCTTAAGGAGGTTAACAATATTAAAATGGTTTTAAAATTTTTTAAAACTGCTTTTATTCTAGCCGAAATAAAACAATTAAGACTTTCTCCAGAAAAAAAAATACTAAAAAACTGTGAAAAATTCCTTGCTCAGCATTTGGGAAATATTTGAAAAAGAAAGTAAAAATTTCACAGGAGGGCGACTAATTTTGACTTCAACTGTACATAATGAAAACACAAACACAGAAGTGTGTGTTTAAATGATTGTAAATGTTCACTCACTCCTATGAGCTGCTCAGTGCTCAGGTAATCACTGAGTCTGGCTTCTCTCCTGTAACCCCAGGATCTCTGGTCGATACTCAAGCAGTTTTCCCACTTGTGCTTCACCAGGTGGCCTGGGTTATAGCGGTCAGAGCAGGTGTAATATCCACCGTGATTGCAGATAGAGCCGTATCCCCAGCGGTCATTGGTCACAACAGTTTCACGCACAGGGCTGGAAACAGACAGTTGTACACTACATCAAAATGCTTTTAAAAAGATAGTTCATCCCAAATTCCCAAGTATTTACTCTCCCTCAAGCGGTTCATTATTTCTTTCTTTTGCTACTCAAAGCTGAATACCTGTAACCACTAACTTCCATAGTAGGAAAAACAAATGGAAGCCAATGGTTACAGATTTACAGTTTCTTCAAAATATTTTCTTTTGTGTTCAACAGAAGGTTTTTAACAAGTGAATGGTGAGTAAATGATGACAGGATTTTCATTTTTGGGTGAACTACCCCTTTTTAGGATTTAGAACATTTAATAAGCAAATTTTAAGAGACTTTATGAGACTTATAATGAGACTAAAAAAAAATTTTTTTTTTTATATACATTTTTTTTTAACCTATAGTTAATAGTTTTGTTCCATTTGTTTCATAAGCTTCTAGCTTAGATTTGATTGCTTGCTTACTTATTTTTTATTTAAATACCTTGTTTGGGGTAGGTGCGGTTTAGGGCTGACTGAAGCCAGTTCATGCTTACCCTTAGTAATTGTTATACACTCACTAGCCACTTTATTAGGTACACTAACTGCTCGTTAACGCACATTTTAGCCAATCACGTGGCAGAAACTCAATGCTTTTAGGCATGTTGACATTGACATGGTCAAGACGATCTGCTGCAGTTCAAACCGAGCATCAGAATGGGGAATAAAGGTGATTTAAGTGACTTTGAACGTGGCATGGTTGTTGGTGCCAGACGGGCTGGTCTGAGTATTTCAGAAACTGCTGATCTACTGGGATTTTCATGCACAACCATCTCTAGAGTTTACATAGAATGGTCAGAAAAAGAGAAAATATCCAGTGAGTGGCAGTTCTGTGGGCACAAATGCCTTGTTGATGCCAGAGGTCAGAGGAGAATGGCCAGACTGGTTCCAGCTGATAGAAAGGCAACAGTAACTCAAATAACCACTCGTTACGACCGAGGTCTGCAGAAGAGCATCTCTGAACGCACAACACGTCCAACATTGAAACAACATGAAATCATGGATCCATCCTGCCTTGTATCAACGATTCAGGCAGGTGGTGGTGTAATGGTGTGGGGGATATTTTCTTGGCACACTTTGGGCCCATTAGTACTAATTGAGCATCATGTCAATGCCACAGACTACCTGACTATTGTTGCTGACCATGTCCATTCCTTTATGACCACAGTGTACCCATCTTCTGATGGCTACTTCCAGCAGGATAATGCGCCATGTCATAAAGCGTGAATAATCTCAGACCGGTTTCTTGAACATGACAATGAGTTCACTGTACTCAAATGGCCTCCACAGTCACCAGTTCTCAATCCAATAGAGCACCTTTGGGATGTGGTGGAACGGGAGATTCGCATCATGGATGTACAGCTGACAAATCTGCAGCAACTGCGTGATGTTATCATGTCAATTTGGACCAAAATCTCTGAGGAATATTTCCAGTACCTTGTTGAATCTATGCCATGAAGGATTAAGGCAGTTCTGAAGGCAAAAGGGGGTCCAACCCTGTACTAGTAAGGTGTACCTAATAAAGTGGCCGGTGAGTATAAATATATATATATATATATATATATATATATATATATATATATATATATATATATATATATATATATATATATATATATATATATATAATAAATAATTAAATAAAAGGCATTTTTGTATTTTAAAGTGTCCTAATATTGTGTAGAGTCCCCTAAAACATAAATAAATAATTATTATAAAAAAAAATGTTCTCAACATTTTCTCATAATTTGGATTTAATTGTGAAATCATTTTGCAATGAATTCGATACGATTCATTTGAATCAATTTGGGGCATAAGATCAGTAAACTCTGTCCTTCCATAAGCCAGCTCTGCTCTGATTGGTCTGCTGGTTAAATCTGTTGTGATTGGTCTTTTGTATGAATTATGCAAATGAGTTACTTTGATCAACTCATTCCAATTCAATTCATGTTTATTTCTATAGCGCTTTTACAATGTAGATTGTGTCAAAGCAGCTTAACATAGAGGTTCTAATAGATTGAAACTGAGTCAGTCCAGTTTTTCGAGTTGAAGTTCAGTTTAGTTCAGTTCAGTGTGGTTTAATGTTCACTATTTTCTTTTTGATCAGGTGGCAGCAGGTAAAGTATTCACAAATATAATGACTCATTAAGACAATTCAGAGCTGAATCTTTTTTTGGACAAAATATTTTTATTTATCATGCACTTTTTTTTTTTTTTTACTTTGCAGACTATTTGCAATGAAGGACAGCTACGCTAAAAACTGCAAATAAGACATTTTTCAAAAATCACATGACCTGCTCTTTAATAAAAAAATATGCAGAATGTATATTGCAATCATTTTATAGTCGTTGAAATTTTTTAATTCATTCACTTTAGTGATATTTTTGACTTGAATAATGTTTTATTTCATTTATTTTACTTGGTGTCTTTTTCTGCACATGCTATAAATAAACAAAACAACTGTCTATGTGGTCAAAAACATGTGCTGACACAAAAACCATTGCACAGAAAAATTAGTTTTCAGTTCAATTAAAATCATTACAGTCACTAAAAAAATCATAATTATTTTAGTTTCAAAATACTGAGGTGAATATTCTCTCACAGTACAACACAATTTAAAAACTTAATGCACTAACTTCATAAAAAAACAAAAACAATGAAATAACTTTTATTTCTTTCTTTATTGACTTGAGTCTGTTTTAACCATCGTGGATCGCAAGTGTGACCTTTAAGTCTGGGTTATAGATTGAAATGGACTTTGCATTGGATATTTGAACACACAGCCTTACCTCTGATTGTAAAGCCATGCGAGGAAACCTGTGCTGTTCCAGTATTGATCGGGTGCATCTCCGTCTCCGTCAGACCACAGCAAGTCTGGTTTGTACTTGTTGATGAGTTCGTAGAGCTCAGGCAGGGTCTTTGCTGTGGGAAACACATTGGTTTTGAACTTATTGTCAGAATCAGATTTGAACATGGGATTAAACCACTCGAACAGTGAGTGATAGAGGCCGAGCCGCAGGTCAGTGCGTGTGCGCAGAGCAGTGGCGATGTCGTCCACCAGATCCCGCTTCGGCCCGACTGAAACCGCGTTCCATGTCCATGAGTACTTGGAGCCCCACATCGTAAAGCCTGGGGAAATAAGCATAATCAGTCAAAATTATTATCCATCCTGTTATTTACTTTTTCAAATATTTCCCAAATGATATTTAACAGAGCAAGACATTTTTCACAGTATTTCCTATAATGTTTTTTCTTCTGGAGAAAGTCTTATTTGTTTTATTTTGGCTAGAATAAAAGCAGTTTTTAATTTATTTTAAACCATTTTATGGTTAATATTATTAGCCCCCTTAAGCAGATTGTCTACAGAATAAACCACTGTTATACAGTGATTTGCCTAATTACCCTAACTTACCTAATTAACCTAGTTAAGCCTTTAAATGTCACTTTAAGCTGAATACTAGTATCTGAAAAAATATCTAGTCAAATATTATGTGGTGTCATCATGGCAAAGACAAAATAAATCAGTTATTAGAAATGAGTTATTAAAACTATTATGTTTAGAAATGTGTTGAAGAAATCTCTCCGTTAAACAGAAATAGGGGGAAAAAATATTCAGGAGGGCTAATAATTCAGAAAGGCTAATCAAATATCATATAATAGTTATTTAAAAACATACTGATAAACATTCAGCACATAGTTTTGAGATTACATTAGTTAACATGAACTAACAGTGAACAAATTCTTCTGAAAGGGGTTATTAAAGTTAACTAAAATGAAAGCTTGTGCTTTTAAGAAAGTGTTTTTATTTTAAATCTGTTTAATTGTTGTTTCGTTTGAACAACAAAACGTTTTTTTATATTTGGAACAAAGCAAAACAAAAAGACTTTTAAATATTATTGAGGTTTCATCGGGCTCGCTGCGTAAAACAGATGCTGGATAAGTTGGCAGTTCATTCCACTGTGGCGAGCCCTGATGAAATAAGGGACTAAGCCGAAGGAAAAAGAATGAATGAATGATGTTTCTTCAGGACAACTGAACATGTTTTTTATATTCTGTACAAAACAAACAAAAAAAAGACTAATATAAACTAAAATAAAACATTATTTATGTTTTATCAGGACAACTGAGTGTGTGTTTTTAGAAGAAAATAAAATATAGACTTTAAAATAACATAAAAAATAAATAATTGCCAAGAAAATATTTCTCATTTTCATTTAAAGAAGAAAGAAAAATAAAATAATGAAAAACAAAATTATATCAATTTGTGGTATTTATAACTTCCAACCCCAAAAAATTTGTTAAATTAAACAGTATTTTAAAAGTGATCTTTTATGCAAAAATCACATTTATAAAGGCTTTAAACAGTTATTTAGCAAAAGTGTGTGTAAAGTATGTGTAAATATAATGCCAGCTTCTAATAATAAAAATTCATTTATTCATTTTCCTTCGGCTTAGCTTATTTATCAGGGGTTTGCAAAGCGGAATGAACCGCCAACTACCAGCCACTTCCAGCCATAACCCAGTATTGGGAAACACCCATATATTTTCACATTCACACACACACACACACACTCATACACTACAACCAATTTAGTTTATTCAATTCACCTATAGCGCATGTGTTTGGACTGTGGGGAAAACTGGAGCACCCGGAGGAAACCACGCCAACATGGGGAGAACATGCAAACTCCACACAGAAATGCCAACTGGACTTGAACCAGCGACCTCCTTGCTGTGAGGCAAGAGTGCTAACCACTGAGCCACTGTGCCGCCATGGTAAAAATAAATTGGTAAAATTTTCTTTTCAATCCCACTTCATAAAAACAGTCTGCAGAAACATTGTGACTGACATTTACTGCAGATTTTAGTCATTGTTGCAAAAACTAAAATACGTTACAGTATAATTATGTATCATTAAAATAATTGCAGGTACATAATATGAGGAAATAAAATGCAGTGTAGTCTGAGCAGGAATTTCCCACAAACCTTCATGATGTTTGGTTGTGAGGACAATATATCTGGCGCCAGACGAAGCGAAGATGTCCACCCACTCGTTAGGATCAAAGAATTCAGCCGTAAACTGAGGAGCAAAATCTGCATATGTGAAGCCGGGAGGATAGTTCTGCTCCATAAACTTCACATAAGACGACCATTTCTGTCCCTGCCAGTACCACCTGTCAGAAAACAACACAAATGAACCACATTTACATTATACGTACAGTTTAAGTCATAATTATTAGCCCTCCTGAATTATTAGCCCCCCTGTATATTTTTCCCCAATTTCTGTTTAAAAGAGAGAAGTTTTTTTCAACACATTTCTAAACATAATAGTTTGAATATCTCATTTCTAATAACTGATATATTTTATCTTTGCCATGATGACAGCACATAATATTTGACTAGATATTTTTCAAGATACTAGTATTCAGCTTAAAGTGACATTTAAAGGCTTAACTAGGTTAATTAGGCAAGTCATTGTATAATGATGGTTTGTTCTGTTTACAATCCAAAAGCAATATATCTTAAGGGGGCTAATAATATTGACCTTACAATGGTTTTAAAAATATTGAAAACTGCTTTAACTGTAGCCGAAATTAAACAAATAAGACTTTCTCCAGAAGAAAAAATATTATAGGTAATACTGTGAAAATTTCATTGCTCTGTTAAACATGATTTGGGAAATATTTGGAAAAAAGAAATAATAATAATAATTATTAATCTTATAATTATTAAATATATTAAATATCTAATTATTAAATAATAATATTATTATTAAATAATAATAATCTGTATATAAACACTGTCTTTAATTTATTTAATCCTGTCTAAAAACAAACAAACAAAACAAACAGAAATGTTTGACTAAAGGCAGCTTGACTGTGCTTAAGAATGCATTAAGATATTAGTTTTCATTATTTTTAATATTTTACTAGTTCTATCAACTATGATTAAACACTTCTAAAGCGTATATAATATCTTACTCAATGTTTATTTCAGCATTTACTCAAGTCATTAAAAAAAATCTGTTTATATTTGTTACGCCCCATGTGGCTCAGAGGATGAAAAGGGCTAAACGTAATTATGACAACCCAATATATTTTTAAATTCCCCGGAGACATTAGCTGCTATGGATCGACACAGACAATGAATGTGGCAAAAAGTGGTTCGCTTTATTTACAGTAGAGATAAGACATGAAGTAACAATAAACATTTTGTATTTGATAATTAATGAAAGATGAATAAAAGTTCTAACAAATGTATTTCTCATTGTAACCTTATTGGAATTTATTGGTAAATGTGCATGAAGTCTAATTTTACTGGAGCAATCTGACAAAAAGCAATATGAATTAACACATCATGTTATTATTTTGTAATCGATTTATTTAAATGAGTTCAGTTTTTACAAATGATTACCTTACAGTAATTTGTTTTGCTTTAAAATAACTTAAAAGCAAAATCTCTGGGGGAAGCATGCATTTAATTGCATGAAAAAATTCACAATTAATTTTTGCACATTCAACGTTTTAAAGAAATCTAAACTACAAAAACTAATCTATGGCAATCTGTAAATAAATAAATAAATAAAATCTAAATAAATAAATGTAAATTAAATATATTTTTTACAGATTCTTTTTTTAATGTGAAACATAATAAAAATAAATACTAATGGATGAACTTCTACAGCTATGAACATACAGCTCTAGATTTCTCATTCATAGATTTCTTTGAGATTTTAATTTTATTTTCTAAACTGATAATAAAATTTTCAGATTTTCAATTAAAGATTTTACAACCCTGCAGACCTTTTCTTTTAATAATATAGGCTGGATTTCCACCAGATGGCACTAATATACTTCAATTCAATAAAAATACATTTGCTTATACTGTACTACATTAGTTGAAAAACAGCAAAAAAGTGTTTTTTTATATATTTAAAACAATTTATATAGAAATAAACAGTCCATAATTTAGGTGTGAAAACTATTTACTTTAATTAAATGCCTTCAAAATAACTAAATATGAAAGAAAAATGAAAAAATAAACAAAATATGTTGTATTCATTTCTGTTTGTTTTGATACTCCTAAATGAGCATATTTACATATTAATAAAGGGTTTTTTCCAACAGTGCTGATTTGTGGCTCATACAAATCATATGCATAAAAAAGCACCATCTTAGTACAGTCGTGAAACTTTATAGTACAGCTTTTGCATTGAGGTAAAGTCGTTTGTTCTTGTTAGTACTACTCATGGCTATTATCAGTTTGTGATAATTTAGTACACAATCGAAAGAAATATCACGTGAAAATGCACTTAAATTCAGCATCTAGTTTTTGTGTGATGATTAAAAAGCGACAAGTGTCTCTACTGTACTCAGTCTACTCTATTCATTAAGGTAAAGTTGGTTTTATATTCACACATTCAGACTTTCTCTGTATATAATATATAATAATATAATTTCATTAATATATTCTTTGCAAACTTTAAATATTAAAATCATATTAGCAGCAAATGACGATCAAAGTACAACAGTGTTCACAGTAAATTAAATAGTTCTAATGTTGTTTTCAAGTCATACCAACATGTTACTTCAGACCGAATCTTAAAAGTATCATGGTAAATAATATAGGGAGGGTGTCACAAGTTGTCACTGAACGAATGTGCGAATATAAAACCACCATATCAGTTTTCTGTTTTTGTTGTTTTACAATACTTGCACGTGTACTTTTTGATATATATTTTTCTTCTTTTTTTTATATTTTGTTCCTATTGTTTAACTGAATCTGAATTAAATAAAGCAAATAAATAAAATTGTTTAAAAAAATGCACAACTCTCAATTATTACATATTAATTAGCCAGCTTCAGAGCATTAATAAAGTGTGTCTCACCTGTACCATGGTACTGATTTAACTGTACTCTATATGGGTACAGTTGAGACAAAAATCCACCTCATGTTTATGAGCTAATTGTGAAACATATAAACTACTCATGCCTATTATCAGTTTGTGATATTTTAGTACACAATCGAAATAAATATCACAGGAAAATTCACTTAAATTCAGCATCTAGTATTTGTGTAGTGATTAAAAAAGCTAAGAAGAACTACTAATAAACATTTTGTATTTTGATAACTAAAGATGAATAAATATTCTAACAAATGTATTTCTCATCGTAAATTACTGCATTAACTAATGGGACTTGATAATAAAAAATGCATGAAATCTAATTTTACTAGACCAATCTGAAAAAGCCATATGAATTAACACATCATGTTATTATTTTGTAATCGATTCATTTAAATGAGTTTAGTTTTTACAAATGATTGTCTTACAGTAATTTGTTTTGATATAACTTAAAAGTAAAACACATGGGGGAAGCATGCATTTAATTGCATGAAATTTTTCACAATTAATTTTCCCCCATTCAACCTTTAAAAGAAATCTAAACTACAAAAACTAATCTATGAAAATCAGTAAATAAAAAAATAAAATAAAATCTAAATAAATAAATGTAAATTAAATATATTTTTTACAGATTCTTTTTTTTAATGCAAAACATAATAAAAATAAATATTAATGGATAAATTTCTACAGCTATGAACATACAGCCTTGGGGAAAAAATGAGACCACTTTAAAACTTTGTATTAATAGATTTCTTTGAGATTTTAGTTTTATTTTCTAAACTGATAATAACATTTTTGGATTTTTAAATAAAGATTTTATCATTTACAGCCCTGCAGACCTTTTCTTTTAATAATATAAGCTGGATCTCCACCAAATGCCACTAATATACTTCAATTCAATACAAATACATTTGCTTATATACTTCATTAGTTGAAAAACAGCAAAAAAAGTGTTTTTTTTACATATTGAAAACAATTTATATAAAAATAAACAGTCCATAATTTAGGTGTGAAAACTATTTACTTAAATTAAATGCCTTCAAAATAACTAAATATAAATATGAAAGAAAATAAAAAAAATAATTAAATTAATTTCTACTGTTTGTTTTGATACTCCTAAATAAGCATATTTACATGTTATTCAAGATTTTTCCCCATCAATGTTTATTGCAGCACATATGCAAATCATATACATAAAAAAGCACCACCTTGGTACAGTCGTAAAACGTTATAATACAGCTTTTGCATTGAGGTAAAGTCGCTTGTTCTTGTTAGTACTACTCATGGCTATTATCAGTTTGTGATATTTTAGTAAACAATCGAAAGAAATATTATGTGAAAATTCACTTTAATTCAGCATCTAGTTTTTGTGTGATGATTAAAAAGCGACAAGTGTCTCTACTGTACTCAGTCTACTCTATTCATTGAGGTAAAGTTGGTTTTATATTCACACATTCAGACTTTCTCTGTATATAATATATAATAATATAATTTCATTAATGTATTCTTTGCAAATTCTAAATATTAAAATCATATTAGCAGCAAGTGACGATCAGAGTACAACAGTGTTCACAGTAAATTAAATAGTTCTAATGTTGTTTTCAAGTCATACTAACATGTAATTTTAGACCGAATATTAAAAGTATCATGGTAAATAATATAGAGAGGGTGTCACAAGTTGTCACTGAACGAACGTGCGAATATAAAACCAACTTTACCTCAATACTCTATTCGTGGTGAGGCTTTTTTGCAGACTTACCAGAACCATTCACTGCCAAAGCTGGGAACTGAAAACACTCCCCAATGGATAAAAATACCGAATTTGGCCTGATCGAACCATTCCGGTAGAGGTCTTGAATCAATGGATTCCCACGTAGGCTGATATTGACAAACACAGCAACCGATCAGGAGAAAGCAAACGGACAAAACACCGAAGTTACGCATCGTCCTGATCCACAGCGATCACATGAGAGATGCTGAAATCACATGATAAAGGCAAAACATCAGCAAAACGCCTGGAAAATACAGGAACTGGTTCAACTTCCTCGTTTTGACAACTTGTCTGACAGGAAAATAACAGTACGAGGTACTATGGTGAAGGCTGGGTTCATGAATATTAATTACGTACTGCGACGTTTGTGAATTGTGATCGGCTTAGGCGCAGAAAAAACGCTCACGGCCTAATTAATAATCATTACGTCGACCTTTTATTATTTATTATTGAAGAGTAGATGAACGTTACAATAAATAATATAAATTTAGATACATAGTAATGAATAATATCCACGAGTAATATGACAGAGGGAAAAAGAAGATGAAAACTTAACAATAATTTAAAAATAACGAATAATTATATAAACAAATACATAAAATATAAACATAATATATAAATAATGATATAGTGATTATAACAGTAAACAGTTATTAAATTAGTAAAATATATAATAAATAAATGTATATATAACCAAATAAAATACCTTTTCTACATTTTCCTTAAGACACAATTAAAAACTACTGATACCAGGGGGAAAAAATCCTTCAAAAAGTCTAAAAGCAGGTCATTATTTGTTTATTTTTTGCTATTAATTTAATTAAATGTCTAAATATAGACTAGTCATCAAATAGACAGACTTTACGTGTAGTCATTTATTCCAGTCTATTTGATAACCTGTCTATTTTTGGACTATTGATATCTAGAGCTCAAATTTTTGCCTCGTTTTAGCCAGTATGTCTATTCATTTTATTTTATACATTTTTCAATATTATTATTTAATAAATATTTTCTGTAGTGGCATAGATATATACATGTATATATCCATGCTGTAGTGGGAGGCGTAAAATGTAGCGTCACATCCGCTTCTGTTGTTTACATCCGCCGATCCATGTGGACTGTAGTTTTGAGCGATCTGAAGACATAAATCCATGCAAGGATATATCGACTGTCACTGTCATATATCCGCCGAGGATTTTGACAGCGTAAGTGATACATTTGCTTTATAAAAGTATCATGAAGCTACACGAGAATGTTTTATAATAGGCCGTGTGTGTTGTGTTTATTTTAGGACATTGACGATGTCGTTGCGGAGTCTAAAAAGGTAGCTATATTCTGCTTTGATGTACACTTTAATGTCATATTAAGTGTGGTTTAATGCTTTAATTTTATTTATAGGCTGGGCTTGTTGCCCTTCTTGCTGTAGCAGAACATGCTGGTGAATTTGAGAAAATTATCCAGCTCTCGCAAAGGTACATCTCATCTTATCTAAAATAATAAATCAGTTGATGGTTTTAATTAAGGTAAAGTTTGTTTTATATTCACACATTCGGACTTTCTCCTTAATATAATTTCATAAATGTATTCTTTGCAAATTCCTAATAGTGAAATCATATAAGCAGCCAATGACTATTAAAGTACAACAGTGTTCACAGTCAACTAAGTAGTGCTAATGTGGTTTTCAAGTCATACTTACATGTGATTTCAGACCGAATATTCAAAGTACCATGATAAATATAGGGAGGGTGTCACAAGTTGTCACTGAACGAATGTGCGAATATAAAACTAACTTTACCTCAATATGGCTTTAAAGGTAGTCCACCCAAATATGAAAACATTCTGTTAATATATTAATCATTCAAAATGTAGCCAACTTTTTTTTTCCCTGAGGAACTTGGTTATAAACTGAGGTAAAACAATGTGGTGTGTGCAAGATAAGTTAATATTGAGGTATTAATGTTGGTTTTATATTCGCACATTCATTCAGTAACAACTTGTGATGCGCTCCCTATATTGTTTACCATGGTACTTTGAATATTCGATCGCAATTAGCACGCAAGTATGACTACAAAACAACATTAACACTATACAGGCAGTGCAGAATTATTAGGCAAATGAGTATTTTGACCACATCATCGTCTTTATGCATGTTGTCTTACTCCTTGTCTACTACCAATTAAGCATATTAGGTGATGTGCATCTCTGTAATGAGAAGGGGTGTGGTCTAATGACATCAACACCCTATATCAGGTGTGCATAATTATTAGGTAACTTCCTTTCCTTTGGCAAAATAGGTCAAAAGAAGGACTTGACAGGCTCCGAAAAGTCAAAAATAGTGAGATATCTTGCAGAGGGATGCAGCACTCTTAAAATTGCCAAGCTTCTGAAGCGTGATCATCGAACAATCAAGCGTTTCATTCAAAATAGTCAACAGGGTCGCAAGAAGTGTGTGGAAAAACCAAGGCACAAAATAAACTGCCCATGAACTGAGAAAAGTCAAGCGTGCAGCTGCCAAGAAGCCACCAGTTTTGCCATATTTCAGAGCTGCAACATCACTGGAGTGCCCAAAAGCACAAGGTGTGCAATACTCAGAGACATGGCCAAGGTAAGAAAGGCTGAAAAACGACCACCACTGAACAAGACACACAAGCTGAAATGTCAAGACTGGGCCAAGAAATATCTCAACGCTGATTTTTCTAAGGTTTTATGGACTGATGAAATGAGAGTGAGTCTTGATGGGCCCGTGGCTGGATCGGTAAAGAGCAGAGAGCTCCAGTCCGACTCAGACGCCAGCAAGGTGGAGGTGGAGTACTGGTTTGGGCTGGTATCATCAAAGATGAGCTTGTGGGGCCTTTTCGGGTTGAGGATGGAGTCAAGCTCAACTCCCAGTCCTACTGCCAGTTTCTGGAAGACACCTTCAAGCAGTGGTACAGGAAGAAGTCTGCATCCTTCAAGAAAAACATGATTTTCATGCAGGACAATGCTCCATCACATGCGTCCAAGTACTCCACAGCGTGGCTGGCAAGAAAGAGTCTAAAAGAAGAAAAACAATTGACATGGCCTCCTTGTTCACCTGATCTGAACTCCATAGAGAACCTGTGGTCCATCATCAAATGTGAGATTTACAAGGAGGGAAAACAGTACATCTCTCTGAACAGTGTCTGGGAGGCTGTGGTTGCTGCTGCACACAATGTTGATGGTGAACAGATCAAAACACTGACAGAATCCATGGATGGCAGGCTTTTGAGTGTCCTCTCAAAGAAAGGTGGCTATATTGGTCACTGATTTGTTTTTGTTTTGTTTTTGAATGTCAGAAATGTATATTTGTGAATGTTGAGATGTTATATTGGTTTCACTGGTGAAAATAAATAATTGAATTGGGTATATATTTGTTTTTTGTTAAGTTGCCTAATAATTATGCACAGTAATAGTCACCTGCACACACAGATATCCTCCTAACATAGCTAAAACTGAAAACAAACTAAAAACTACCAAAAATATTCAGCTTTGATATTAATCAATTTTTTTGGGTTCATTGAGAACATGGTTGTTGTTCAATAATAAAATTAATCCTCAAAAATACAACTTGCCTAATAATTCTGCACTCCCTGTATAATTGACTGTGAACAATGTTGTACTTTGATAGTCATTGGCTGCTTATATGATTTCCCTATTTAGAATTAGCAAAGAATACTTTTCTGAAATTATATTATTAAGGAGAATGTCTGAATATCCGAATAAAACCAACTTTACCTCTATATTGTTTACCATGATACTTTGAATATTTGGTCTGAAATCGAATGCAAGTATGGCTTGAAAACAACATTAGCTCTATTTATTTGACCGAACAATGTTGTACTGAGATAGTCAAGGGCTGCTAAAATGATTTCACTATTTAGAACTTCCAAAGAATAATTTTGTGAAATTCTATTATTAAGGAGAAAGCTTGATTGTGCAAATATAAAACCAACTTTCCTCAATGTTAATTGCTTAATCATCCAAAATGTGGCCAACATTTTTTCTTGAAGTACTCCGTGATAAACTGAGTTCTTAATGAAGTGAAACCATGAGTTGTGTACAAGATAAACAAGTTAATTTGGTCCTAAATGTGTTCATTTTGACCAGGCGTCCATTCTTCGTACCTCACTTTAAACAATTTTAAGTTGATTTGGCAGATCCTGGATCCTTTAATCCTGATAACTCATCTAATGGTTTGTTAAATGATACGCAGTAACTATTAAGGTAAAGTTGGTTTAATATTCACACATTTGGACTTTCTCCTTTAATATAATTTCATTAATATATTCTTTATCAATTCTAAATATTAAAATCATATTAGCAGCCAATGACTATCAAAGTACAACAGTATTCACAGGCAATAAAATAGTGCTAATGTTGTTTTCAAGTCGTACTTGCATGCGATTTTAGACCGAATATTAGAAGTATCATGGTAAACAATATAGGGAGGGTGTCACAAGTTGTCACTGAACGAATGTGTGAATATAAAACCACCTTTACTTCAATGCAATAACTTTCCACATTTGTTGTAGGCTATTTGTGCAGGCTTTATACTTTCATGTGTCAAGAGTATATTATTTAGCAATTTATTTAGCTTTACATTTAGAGCAGATTTACTATATTATGTTTCTTAATCCCGTGATGTAAGGCATAACTGGCATTTTTTAAATGGTATTTTCCATCAAAAAAGCATTTTGATATTTGAGAAGTGCTCTGCATCTTATCCGCTGCATAAAATCTGCGTGTTTTTGTTTCCAAATCCTGAGGTAAATTATCCATTGTTGTTCTCATAATGGCTATTAAAGTCAAGATAAAAAATATATTCAAGCTAAATCCTTTATCATTCATTTTCCTTCGGCTTAGTTCCTTATTTATCACGGGTTGCCACAGCGGAATGAACTGCCAACTATTCCAGCATATGTTTTATGCAGCAGATGCCCTTTTAGCTGCAATCCAGTACTGAGAAACAACCATACACTCACGCATTCACACACACACTCATGCACTATGGCCAATTTAGTTTATTCAATTCACCTATAGCGCATGTCTTTGGACTGTGGCGGAAACTGGAGCACTCAGAGGAAACCCACACCAACACGGAGAGAACATGCAAACTCCACACAGAAATGCCAGCTGACCCAGTCGGGACTCAAACCAGTGACCTTCTTGCTGTGAGGTGACGGGGCTAACCACTGAGCCACCGTGCAGCCTAAAGTGAAAAGTGAATAGTCTGGAAATTCGAGTTTTTTTTACATGCATTTTTAATTTCTCTTTGCTATTTGGGCTTATTGGAATCTAATTAGAATAAAACGTTAGTATCATCTTTTGATATGATGTACTTTTAGGGAAAAATTATGTCCATATATGTGGACTTGTGGTCTGAATTTACATAAAATGCTTTTTCCTGAATGTTTTTTAATGCATATATAACATAGAAAATTTTTTTTTGAACTTGCTTTGACTATCAGAGAGTAAAAACAAAACATTTTTCCATTTTGGGCAGTTAAAAATAGGGTTTGGGAAATTTCATATGCTGCAAAACAGTTGCAGGATGACACTGTATGTCTGTGACAAAATATAAAACATTCAAAGTATTTTAAATAGGCACTTAAGAGCTAAAATGTGCTGTCCACTTATGTGGACACTCAAGCCCTAGGACAGGGGTCACCAATCTTGGTCCTGGAGGGCTGGTGTCCCTGCAGGGTTTAGCTCCGACTTGCCTCAACACACCTGCCTGGATGTTTCAAGTATACCTAGTAAGACGTTGATTAGCTTGTTCAGGTGTGTTTGATTAGGGTTGAAGCTAAAATCTGCAGGACACCAGCCCTCCAGAACAAGTTTGGTGACCCCAGGCCTAGGAGGTTAAAGTTTCTTGCACATACAGAGCTCACCTTGTTTTATAAGCCTCAACATAGCAGGAGGTATTAATGTAGTTTTGCCTGTGTATTTTTTTGGCTCTCAAAGTGTCAATAGACATTTAATAATCACCAAGCATCACACTTTTAGCTAAAAATACTCTGTAGTAGACATGAAATGGTTAACCTGTGTCACGTGATCGTGGTGGAGGGTCACAAGGGTTACGTAGTGTGTTTATAGGTGGCACCTGTTCATTCACAACTTCAACGCCACTTCAACACGGTATTCTTTGTTGACCAAACTTAAACCCAAATCAAATCTACACTGTCAAAATTATCAAGGTGTGTTTTTTATTGGAAAAATAAACGAGAGAAGACATTGGAACGACTTCTTGCCTTGTTTACATTTTATTTGATGCTTGCGTCACAAAACATCTCTGGTTTAGCCTCTCAGCTGTTACACCACGTAGCTGCTTCATACTCTTTTATGCTCTACTTTAAAAAAAGAGCACATTTATATTTTGTGTTGTGAATTATCTTTTATCCTAAAGATTCCCTGGATTCATTATGCCATGTCTTGGAGTTCATCCTGTCCAAGATCCGGCACAACCCAGAGGTGCTGTACCTGAGGTCGGAAATATGTGCATATAAACATCTGCATATTTGATCATTTATTTACCTGCCTTTCATATGACATTTCATTCTTCTCCCTTACAGGATTTAGATGCAGCTTTACCACTGATCAACAAATACAAAGAGCACATTGTGGCTATCGGTGAGGTTAGGCATATATTATATATTATATAACTAGTCGTTCTTGAGTGTTTAGTTAAGTATAGAATAAACGTATGTGGGTAGGTCTATGTTTAAAGGGATCATTCACCCAAAAAACCTTTTTGAGCTTTTCTTCTGTTGAAGATATTTTGAAGAATGCTGGCAACCATTGACTTCCATAGTATTTTTTTCACTACAGCATTCTTCAAAATACCTTCTTTTGTGTTCAACAGAAGAAAGAAACTCATAGATTTAAGATATCTCTTTAAGATAGACTCAAGGTGGCTCAGTGGTTAGCACTGTTGCCTCACAGCAAGAAAGTTGCTGGTTCGAGTCCCTGCTGGGCCAGTTGGCATTTCTGTGAGGAGTTTGCATGTTCTGCCCGTGTTCGCATAGTTTCCTCTGGGTGCTCTGGTTTCCCCCAGTCTAAACACATGCGATATAGGTGGATTGGATAAACTAAATTGTTCGTAGTGTGGGTGTTTCCCAGTTCTGGGTTGCGGCTGGAAGGGCATCCACTGCGTAAAATACATATGCTGGAATAGTTGGCGATTAATTCTGCTGTGACGACCTCTGAAATAGAGACTAAGTCAAAGGAAAATGAATAAATGATAGACTCAAGATTTAAATTCACATGTGGGTAGGTATACGTTTAAAGGGATACTTCACGTAAAAACCTATTGGCATTTTTCCTCTGTTGAACACAAAAGAAGGTATTTTGAAGAATCTGGGAGCTGTCACTCATTCACTTCCATAGTAATTTTTTTCCCTACATCATTCAAAATATCTTCTTTTGTGTTCAACAGAAACTCATAAAGATTTAAAACCACATGAGGGAGAGTAAATGATGAGATGGTTTTCAATTTAGGGCGAACTATCCCTTTAAACCCTTAAAAAATGTACATGTTTTGCTACTTTTAATGCAATAAGTGGTGTAAAATAATTTGTTTCACTTTTGTTTATGTGCATTTTTCTCATCCATCAGCACCTAAATTAAAGGGGACCTATTATGCAAAAATAACTTTAAACACAGCTGTGTGGCAGCAGTGTGTGAATATAATCAGCTTCTAATGGTAAAATTGTATTAATTTTTAATTTTTATAATCACACTTGATAAAAACTGTCTGCAGAAACACTTTGATTGACATTCTCCCTTTGTACGTGTCATCAGAGGGGGGAAAGCCCCGCCCATTAGTGACCATCTCTCCCTCATTAGCATAGGACGTTAGTCTTATTTTTGAATCTGCCACTATGCTGACGCATAGGCTTTTGATCTCCGCCCTCTTCTGAAAAAAAAAAACACAATCTCATTTGAATTTAAAGCGACAGTCACCAAATAAGCAGAATTGTGACCAAAGCCTAAAAGAGTCAGTTTCAAAGACTTATAAAACATTATCTGTGTGGTATTTTGAGCTGAAACTTCACATACACACTCTAGGGACATTAGAGACTTATTTTACATCTTGTTAAAATTGGCACAATAGGTCCGCTTTAAGTAATTAGTGATGTCTTTCTAAATGAATCACATGTAGGTTGGCCTGGATTTCACACCTCGTGTAGTTAACAGCGATGCTGGGAAAGACGGTCAGAGAAAAGTGCTCATTCGACAGGCTGAAATCGCAAAACAGTTTAATCTGCCTCTGTAAGTTAGTGTTTGGTATTTTGTGCACATGAAATATGTTATCAGTTCATTTTTCATCTACAAAGTTGCATCTTTCATATATTAATGCATTTTGTCTGCATGTTAGAAATGTACACTCAAGATCTGCTGGAAGACCAACCATACATCTTTTGAAGGAGTTGGGTAAGCTTAACAAACATAAATACATCTAAAATGTTTCTTTACAGTCGAAGACAAAATTATTAACCAAAATAATAATAATTTAGATGGCACAGTGGCTAGCACTGTCGCCTCACAGCAAGAAGGACGCTGGTTCGAGTCCTGGCTAGGCCAGTTGGCATTTCTGTGTGGAGTTTGCATGTTCTCCCCGTGTTGGTGTGGGTTTCCTCCGGATGCTCCAGTTTCCCCCACAGTCCAAACACATGCGCTATAGGTGAATTGGATGAACCAAATTGGTCATAGTGTATAAGTGTGTGCAAATGTGAGAGTGTATGGGTGTTTCCCAGTGCTGGATTGCGGCTGGAAGAGCATCGCTGTGTAAAACATATGCTATTTAAAAAAAATACTCAAATACAATAGGAAATACTAAGAAAAATGTCCTTCCTCTGTTAAACATCACTTGGGAAATCTTTGAAAAATAATGTAAAAATGTATAGAAAGGCTAATCATTTTGTCTTCAACTATATAAATTGGTTGTTTTTCATGATTATGGCATTTCAATCTTGTCTGTTTTCAGGTGTAGAAAATGCACTTCTTCATGCATTCGATGGAAAGCCTTCAGTTGCATTGGAGGGCGTTAAAGCGGGTTATTATTTCTCAATACCTCCGTCTATTGTAAGAAGTGATCAGGTAAGCTTTTTACCAATATAGTTTAATTCTCTTCCTTACAATAACATTAGTTTAAAAGTAATTAATTTATGATGAGGACACTGACCTGGAGAGACAGTTGTGTGTATATTTAGCTTTTTAAAAAATAAATGTTATGTTGAAAAAGTGCATCCATGAAACCAGAGTTTGCTTGTTTTGATACATTATTTAAAATACGTGACTAAGAAAGCAGTAAATCAGAATTTCTTTGAGGATACTAAAAATCTTTTCCATTAGAAAATTTTTTTTTATAGTGTTTATCCCTGTATAGCTTAAAATTCACTGATTATGGTCTTAAAAGTCTTAAATTTGACTTTATGAAACCCTGGTACTGGATGCACCCTGTTCCAAAGTCTTTTCCAATTGCGTCAGAGATTTTCTCCACCAATGTTTACATTTTGTAAAAATAAAAAAGCCACTTTTGTTGTATAATAGTTTATATTGAAAGCAATTTAGTCATTATAAGAATAAATTATATTCATATACAGTTGAAGTCAGAATTATTAGCCCTCCTGAATTATTAGCTCCCCTGTATATTTTTTCTATGGACCTCCTGAAATATTTTGGTTATATCTAAACATCGAAAACAGATGAAGTGTTTGTTTTAATGGCACAAACCAGCACTAATCGAGCACAAACGATTGACACCAGTTTTGTGCGATTTAGAGGAAATGGGGTGGAGAGTGACGTCACGGCTCCTGAAATATTTTGGTTATATCTAAACAAGGAAAATGTATAAAGTGTTCGTTTTAATGGCACAAATCGAGCACAAACGAATGACACAAGGTTTGTGCGATTTAGAGGAAATTGGGTGGAGAGTGACGTCACGGCTCCTGAAATATTTTGGTTATATTTAAATAAGGAAAACAGATGAAGTGTTTGTTTTAATGGCACAAACCAGCACATATCGAGCACAAACGAATGACACCAGTTTTGTGCGATTTAGAAAAACTGGAGTGGAGAGTGACGTCACGGCTCACAAAAATTTTTGGTTATATCTAAACAACGAAAATAGATGGTGTTTGTTTTAATGGCACAAACCAGCACTAATCAAGGACAAACGATTGACACCAGTTTTGTGCGATTTAGAGGAAATGGGGTGGAGAGTGACGTCACGGCTCACAAAATATTTTGCTTATTTCTAAACAACGAAAATGTATAAAGTGTTTGTTTTAACGGCACAAATCGAGCTCAAACGATTGACACCAGTTTTGTGCGATTTATAAAAACTGAAGAGGAGAGTGACGTTGCGGCTTCTGAAATATTTTGGTTATATCTAATCGAGGAAAACAGATAAAGTGTTTTAACGGCACAAACCGAGCACGAATAAATGACAACAGTTTTGTGCGATTTAGAAAAACTGGTGAGGAATGCGACGCCACAGCAACCGAAATATTTTGGTTATATCTAAACAACAAAAATAGATGCAGTGTTTGCTTCAATGGCACAAACTAGCACAAATCGAGCACAAACGATTGACACCAGTTTTGTGCGATTTAGAGGAAATGGGGTGGAGAGTGACGTCACGGCTCCTGAAATATTTTGGTTATATCTAAACAAGGAAAATGTACAAAGTGTTCGTTTTAATGGCACAAATCGAGCACAAACGAATGACACGAGGTTTGTACGATTTAGAGGAAATTGGGTGGAGAGTGACGTCACGGCTCCTGAAATATTTTGGTTATATTTAAATAAGGAAAACAGATGAAGTGTTTGTTTTAATGGCACAAACCAGCACAAATCGAGCACAAACGAATGACACCAGTTTTGTGCGATTTAGAAAAACTGGAGTGAAGAGTGAAGTCACGGCTCACAAAAATTTTTGGTTATATCTAAACAACGAAAATAGATGGTGTTTGTTTTAATGGCACAAACCAGCACTAATCAAGGACAAACGATTGACACCAGTTTTGGGCGATTTAGAGGAAATGGGGTGGAGAGTGACGTCACGGCTCACAAAATATTTTGCTTATTTCTAAACAACGAAAATGTATAAAGTGTTTGTTTTAACGGCACAAATCGAGCTCAAACGATTGACACCAGTTTTGTGCGATTTATAAAAACTGAAGAGGAGAGTGACGTTGCGGCTCCTGAAATATTTTGGTTATATCTAATCGAGGAAAACAGATAAAGTGTTTTAACGGCACAAACCGAGCACGAATAAATGACAACAGTTTTGTGCGATTTAGAAAAACTGGTGAGGAATGCGACGCCACAGCAACCGAAATATTTTGGTTATATCTAAACAACAAAAATAGATACAGTGTTTGCTTCAATGGCACAAACTAGCACAAATCGAGCACAAACGATTGACACCAGTTTTGTGCGATTTAGAGGAAATGGGGTGGAGAGTGACGTCACGGCTCACGAAATATTTTGGTTATATCTAAACAAAGAAAATGTACAAAGTGTTCGTTTTAATGGCACAAATCGAGCACAAACGAATGACACGAGGTTTGTACGATTTAGAGGAAATTGGGTGGAGAGTGACGTCACGGCTCCTGAAATATTTTGGTTATATTTAAATAAGGAAAACAGATGAAGTGTTTGTTTTAATGGCACAAACCAGCACAAATCAAGCACAAACGATTGACACCAGTTTTGTGCGATTTAGAGGAAATGGGGTGGAGAGTGACGTCACGGCTCAAAAAATATTTTGCTTATTTCTAAACAACGAAAATGTATAAAGTGTTTGTTTTAACGGCACAAATCGAGCACAAACGATTGACACCAGTTTTGTGCGATTTAGAAAAACTGGGGAGGAGAGTGACGTTGCGGTTCCTGAAATATTTTGGTTATATCTAATCGAGCACGAATAAATGACAACAGTTTTGTGCGATTTAGAAAAACTGGTGAGGAATGCGATGCCACAGCTCCCGAAATATTTTGGTTATATCTAAACAACAAAAATAGATACAGTGTTTGCTTCAATGGCACAAACTAGCACAAATCGAGCACAAACGATTGACACCAGTTTTATGCGATTTAGAGGAAATGGGGTGGAGAGTGACGTCACGGCTCCTGAAATATTTTGGTTATATCTAAACAAAGAAAATGTAGAAAGTGTTCGTTTTAATGGCACAAATCGAGCACAAACGAATGACACGAGGTTTGTACGATTTAGAGGAAATTGGGTAGAGAGTGACGTCACGGCTCCTGAAATATTTTGGTTATATTTAAATAAGGAAAACAGATGAAGTGTTTGTTTTAATGGCACAAACCAGCACAAATCAAGCACAAACGAATGACACCAGTTTTGTGCGATTTAGAAAAACTGGAGTGGAGAGTGACGTCACGGCTCACGAAAATTTTTGGTTATATCTAAACAACGAAAATAGATGGTGTTTGTTTTAATGGCACTAATCAAGCACAAACGATTGACACCAGTTTTGTGCGATTTAGAGGAAATGGGGTGGAGAGTGACGTCACGGCTCACAAAATATTTTGCTTATTTCTAAACAACGAAAATGTATAAAGTGTTTGTTTTAACGGCACAAATCGAGCTCAAATGATTGACACCAGTTTTGTGCGATTTATAAAAACTGAAGAGGAGAGTGACGTTGCGGCTCCTGAAATATTTTGGTTATATCTAATCGAGGAAAACAGATAAAGTGTTTTAACGGCACAAACCGAGCACGAATAAATGACAACAGTTTTGTGCGATTTAGAAAAACTGGTGAGGAATGCGACGCCACAGCAACCGAAATATTTTGGTTATATCTAAACAACAAAAATAGATACAGTGTTTGCTTCAATGGCACAAACTAGCACAAATCGAGCACAAACGATTGACACCAGTTTTGTGCGATTTAGAGGAAATGGGGTGGAGAGTGACGTCACGGCTCCTGAAATATTTTGGTTATATCTAAACAAAGAAAATGTACAAAGTGTTCGTTTTAATGGCACAAATCGAGCTCAAACGATTGACACCAGTTTTGTGCGATTTATAAAAACTGAAGAGGAGAGTGACGTTGCGGCTCCTGAAATATTTTGGTTATATCTAATCGAGGAAAACAGATAAAGTGTTTTAACGGCACAAACCGAGCACGAATAAATGACAACAGTTTTGTGCGATTTAGAAAAACTGGTGAGGAATGCGACGCCACAGCAACCGAAATATTTTGGTTATATCTAAACAACAAAAATAGATACAGTGTTTGCTTCAATGGCACAAACTAGCACAAATCGAGCACAAACGATTGACACCAGTTTTGTGCGATTTAGAGGAAATGGGGTGGAGAGTGACGTCACGGCTCCTAAAATATTTTGGTTATATCTAAACAAAGAAAATGTACAAAGTGTTCGTTTTAATGGCACAAATCGAGCTCAAACGATTGACACCAGTTTTGTGCGATTTATAAAAACTGAAGAGGAGAGTGACGTTGCGGCTCCTGAAATATTTTGGTTATATCTAATCGAGGAAAACAGATAAAGTGTTTTAACGGCACAAACCGAGCACGAATAAATGACAACAGTTTTGTGCGATTTAGAAAAACTGGTGAGGAATGCGACGCCACAGCAACCGAAATATTTTGGTTATATCTAAACAACAAAAATAGATACAGTGTTTGCTTCAATGGCACAAACTAGCACAAATCGAGCACAAACGATTGACACCAGTTTTGTGCGATTTAGAGGAAATGGGGTGGAGAGTGACGTCACGGCTCCTGAAATATTTTGGTTACATCTAAACAAAGAAAATGTACAAAGTGTTCGTTTTAATGGCACAAATCGAGCACAAACGAATGACACGAGGTTTGTACGATTTAGAGGAAATTGGGTGGAGAGTGACGTCACGGCTCCTGAAATATTTTGGTTATATTTAAATAAGGAAAACAGATGAAGTGTTTGTTTTAATGGCACAAACCAGCACAAATCAAGCACAAACGATTGACACCAGTTTTGTGCAATTTAGAGGAAATGGGGTGGAGAGTGACGTCACGGCTCAAAAAATATTTTGCTTATTTCTAAACAACGAAAATGTATAAAGTGTTTGTTTTAACGGCACAAATCGAGCACAAACGATTGACACCAGTTTTGTGCGATTTATAAAAACTGAAGAGGAGAGTGACGTTGCGGTTCCTGAAATATTTTGGTTATATCTAATCGAGGAAAACAGATAAAGTGTTTTAACGGCACAAACTGAGCACGAATAAATGACAACAGTTTTGTGCGATTTAGAAAAACTGGTGAGGAATGCGATGCCACAGCTCCCGAAATATTTTGGTTATATCTAAACAACAAAAATAGATACAGTGTTTGCTTCAATGGCACAAACTAGCACAAATCGAGCACAAACGATTGACACCAGTTTTATGCGATTTAGAGGAAATGGGGTGGAGAGTGACGTCACGGCTCCTGAAATATTTTGGTTATATCTAAACAAAGAAAATGTAGAAAGTGTTCGTTTTAATGGCACAAATCGAGCACAAACGAATGACACGAGGTTTGTACGATTTAGAGGAAATTGGGTAGAGAGTGACGTCACGGCTTCTGAAATATTTTGGTTATATTTAAATAAGGAAAACAGATGAAGTGTTTGTTTTAATGGCACAAACCAGCACAAATCGAGCACAAACGAATGACACCAGTTTTGTGCGATTTAGAAAAACTGGAGTGGAGAGTGACGTCACGGCTCACGAAAATTTTTGGTTATATCTAAACAACGAAAATAGATGGTGTTTGTTTTAATGGCACTAATCAAGCACAAACGATTGACACCAGTTTTGTGCGATTTAGAGGAAATGGGGTGGAGAGTGACGTCACGGCTCACAAAATATTTTGCTTATTTCTAAACAACGAAAATGTATAAAGTGTTTGTTTTAACGGCACAAATCGAGCACAAACGATTGACACCAGTTTTGTGCGATTTATAAAAACTGGGGAGGAGAGTGACGTTGCGGCTTCTGAAATATTTTGGTTATATCTAATCGAGGAAAACAGATAAAGTGTTTTAACGGCACAAACCGAGCACGAATAAATGACAACAGTTTTGTGCGATTTAGAAAAACTGGTGAGGAATGCGACGCCACAGCTCCCGAAATATTTTGGTTATATCTAAACAACAAAAATAGATACAGTGTTTGCTTCAATGGCACAAACTAGCACAAATCAAGCACAAACGATTGACACCAGTTTTGTGCGATTTAGAGGAAATGGGGTGGAGAGTGACGTCACGGCTCCTGAAATATTTTGGTTACATCTAAACAAAGAAAATGTACAAAGTGTTCGTTTTAATGGCACAAATCGAGCACAAACGAATGACACGAGGTTTGTACGATTTAGAGGAAATTGGGTGGAGAGTGACGTCACGGCTCCTGAAATATTTTGGTTATATTTAAATAAGGAAAACAGATGAAGTGTTTGTTTTAATGGCACAAATCGAGCACAAACGAATGACACCAGTTTTGTGCGATTTAGAAAAACTGGAGTGGAGAGTGACGTCACGGCTCACAAAATTTTTTGGTTATATCTAAACAACGAAAATAGATGGTGTTTGTTTTAATGGCACAAACCAGCACTAATCAAGCACAAACGATTGACACCAGTTTTGTGCGATTTAGAGGAAATGGGGTGGAGAGTGACGTCACGGCTCACAAAATATTTTGCTTATTTCTAAACAACGAAAATGTATAAAGTGTTTGTTTTAACGGCACAAATCGAGCTCAAACGATTGACACCAGTTTTGTGCGATTTATAAAAACTGAAGAGGAGAGTGACGTTGCGGCTCCTGAAATATTTTGGTTATATCTAAACGAGGAAAACAAATAAAGTGTTTTAACGGCACAAACCGAGCACGAATAAATGACAACAGTTTTGTGCGATTTAGAAAAACTGGTGAGGAATGCGACGCCACAGCAACCGAAATATTTTGGTTATATCTAAACAACAAAAATAGATACAGTGTTTGCTTCAATGGCACAAACTAGCACAAATCGAGCACAAACGATTGACACCAGTTTTATGCGATTTAGAGGAAATGGAGTGGAGAGTGACGTCATGGCTCACGAAATATTTTGGTTATATCTAAACTGTGCTTATTTGGAGTGATTTGAGCAACATGGGGTGGAAAGTGACATCACACGGTCAAAAAAAATAATGCTTAATATCTCAGACGCCAAAACGCACAAATGTGGGGATTATTTATTTTTTATGGGGTGCCAAGTTCACGGAGGTATAAAAATGATTTGTTCTGTAAACAATCGAAAACAATATTGCTTAAGGGGGCTAATAATTTTGACCTTAAAATGGCTTTAAATTTTTTTTAAAACTGCTTCTATTGTAGCCGGAATAAAACAAATAAGACTTTCTCCAGGAAAAAAAATATTATGGGAAATACTGTGAACAATTCCTTGCTCTGTTAAACATTAATTTTGACTTCAACTGTTCGTCCAAATTTTCACTGGAAGTGTGTTTCTGTCTATAAAACACCACAGTTCATTTATTAGTCACACATCACATGCTTTTTTTTCAATTACCTTATGATAAGAAGCAGAAACTGGTGAAACAGGTTCCTCTGGAGAGCATGTGTTTAGAAACGGACTCCCCTGCGCTCGGACCTGAAAAACAGGTACAGGGGATTTTATTTCTGTCACGAAACATGCTTTAATATGCTTCTGAAACTGATTTACATTTGTGTTTTTACTCTAGGTGAGGAATGTACCGAGAAACATCAGCATTAGTGCCGAATATATCGCCAAAATCAAAGGCATCCCCTTGGAGAAAGTCATAGAAGTCACTACCCAGAATGCCCTGCACCTCTTCCCCAAATTAAAAACATTTATCAAAGCTTGACATTAAAAGTGCTCCTCTGCTTGACTTTTTAACAAATATATCTATTGTATGATCCATTCTTTCACTTCTTCTTTCAGTTCTATTTACCTGAACGCAAGCACAACAATTTCACAAAAGACAACACTGTAAAAAATGCAAGGTATCACACAAATCTTTCATGCTGTCCCAACACAACTTGATTAAGTTAAGTTTGTTTTTGTAAATTTAAGTGGATTGAATGTAAAACAATTGTGTTGTCCCAAAAAAAACATAAGAATTGTCATTTCAACTCATATTTAATAAGTAGTTTGAAGAAGCAGCAAAATCTATATTTTGAGTGAATAAGTTTTATGAAAAATGTGACAATGTAAAGATCCTCTATTTAATCATTTGAGTTTTCATTTCAAATATAGCTTTCTGTTTACAATTGGAATTAAATTTATTAATAATAATAAACTTTATTTTTATATAGCGCCTTTTAAAGGTAGTATCTCAATGCACTGTACAAACAAAATGTACAGCAGTAAAAGACACAAGGATAAATGCAAAAAATTTATAAAAATTATAACACATAAAATAACAATACTAGTAATAGATCTAAAATTAAATAACAGCCACCCACACATGGAAGAAAAAGAAATTAAGATTATCTAAATGGACAGTGATTTTACTTTTTTAATTAGACAAAAAGTACAAAAGTAGTGCAATGCTTTAAACTTTCATTAATCTGTATATATGGCATGTATAGAGCTCTGGGGTCAGAAAGTTATTGGAAGATAACAATAATGTGTTTTTTTAAAGGTAAATAAAGGTTATACAGTGCGTTATTAATTGCAAAGCTCCTCTATTGAAAAAAAAAACTCTGTTCTGAAAGAGATCAAGCCACAGCCAGGTCAGAAAAAGTAACTAATTACAAATACTCAAACTACTGCAATGGAGTAGTTTTTCTCAGGAATTGTAATTTACTGAGTAGTTTTTAAAATGTGTACTTTTACTCTCACTTGAGTACATTTTTTAATGCTGTATCAGTACTTTTGCTCCACTGCTTTCCTTCCAGCTGCAGTCACTACTTTGATTTTTCTAATCCCCATAGACAAGAAATAATAGTCCTGTGATTACTGTCCAATCAAATCGCACACAGAAGGTAAATCACATCATAATGAACTACCTCAAGACATGGGCGCTTTATAATTGCAGCAAACTGTTTGAAAGCATTAAAAGTGTCCAAGAAGACGTCCAAAATCTTTACACGTATTGACCCAGAAGCTGTTTAGATGCCACTGATGAAAAGATGACGAATGTTTACTGTATGATGACTGAAATGGCCTTAAACACCCAGCAGGCACAAGACGTCAGATTGACATTGTACCCTAACGCTGCATTTTGTTTGGAAATAAAAATCAGGTTGACGTCAGAACTCAACGTCAGGTCAATGTCCAACGTCCAACCTAAAATCAACCAAATATCAACGTCTAATGATGTTACAGTTTGACGTTGTGTGGACGTTACCACTATGACATCTATCAGATTTTGTTGGCCATACCTGACGAATAAATGTCAGTATTGGACATCAAAATAACTGCCTTAGACGCTGGCTAGACATTGAATTTTAGTCACCTGACATCACAACCTAAATCTAACCTAATATTAACGTCTTATGACATTGTGTGCCTGCTGGGCAATAACTTGATGCACTACAGAATGTTACGTTTACACATCCACAAATGACATGTAAATGCATCAGCTTTTTACACCGTAATACTTACTACTCTTGAGTACTTTTAAAAGGGCTACTTTTTACTCATACTTTGAGTAATATTTACAACAGATACTTTTACTTGCACTACATTTTAGGCAAGTTATGGTACTTTTACTTGAGTATGATTTTCAGTACTCTCTCCACCACTGCTCAAAAGTAATGTAATGCATTACTTTCCATAAAAAGTAACTCAACTAGTTACTTTTTTTGGGGGAGTAACTCAATATTGTATAGCAGGGCTATTCAATTAGTTTGTCACGGGGGCCAGTCCATGAAAAGCATCCCAAACGAAGGGCCGGAGAGATATGACTTGCAATATAAATGATGACACAACTGCATTTAAGAGCCAATTATGTATTTTTGCTCCTTTAGACACCCACGTTGTATTTGTCTACATTAAAATGTTAATATATTGTATTTTGAAACTATATAATATCACTGCATTGTACAATAATTTTTTTTAACAAACATTCAAATGTTGTATTCCACAGCACAACAAAATCAGTGTATTGCTGAAGTAGGCTTCTTCTACATTCAGATACGTTCATATGTTGTGTTTTGAACTGCATAACAATTATGGATGCAACAATTATAGATTTTGGTTGTACAATTATATAGTGTGAAGAATAATCAGGGTTTCTCAGTTATCACGTCTAATGTAAATTTAAGCTTTATATTTGCTAGATTTAGATCTGGACATCCCTAACTAATATTAAAAAACCTTTAAAAGGCATTTTCATTAGTAATAGTTTTTATGCTGAAGGTTTTTCTGTGCTTATAGGGCTACACAATTTAATTATGTGTGTGTTTATAGAGAGGAACGGGAGAAAATAATATAATAATAATTGTTATGAAGGTCGGCGACAATATTTAGATTAACTGTTGTTATCATCTGCGTTCATACATACATAATCATTTTAATAATAGTTCGTCTAACATGTCTTTTTTTTACATTGCACTGAAAGCTAAGCACAACTCTCACCGCTACAGCATGAGATGTTTTCGACTGCGTGCGCCCAGACAGCCGCAAGCGCGTTGCTCCGCTTGCGCCCGCATATTTGCATATATTCTTACGACATAACAAACTTGCGCGCGGGAAAGACGTGATATGGGAACGGCCCGCGGCTATAGTTATTACAGTGTGCGTGCGTATTAGCTTCGGTGGACAAGCTCGGAACTTTAAACTAGCGCACAGTTGGCAACTTGGCTTAACTTTGTTCAGCAGTTTCGTTTCGTGCGGCAGAACAGAAATGCAGAAATGCGGCTTAGAGAAGCCTTTACGATTAATTAACCATGACGAATTAAAGCGCAGTTAATAGTGAAATCGGTTAATCGTTGCATCCCTAATAGCGATATCAGTGCATTGTACAAAAAAACATTTCTACAAACATATTCAAATGTATTCGACTGCTCTCGCCACTGTCAGGTGACTCACGCTCTGCGCAGCTCATGCTGTATTGAACAGACGCACGTCACTTCATAACTATAGCGGCCGTTTTTTGACTGAACTAAATTTATTCTTGATGTTTTGGTCACACTACTTGGAGGGCCAGAACAAATTGCCTCGGGGGCCGGGTTTGGCCCGCGGGCCGCCAATTGAATAGCCCTGTTCTAATGCATCAAAGACTATAGAATACACAAGACATGTCACTCGTATACTTTTGAATGGGGAAAAGTGTTACTGTCAATATGGCGAATGAAGCCCCACCTACTAGTACAAGAGCCAATCAGCTATAGAATGACAATTCTCCAGGGGAGGGGCTCGGACCAGACGTGAGTTTCTGCAGAATTTGTGTGATACGAACATTTAGAAATTAAACTAAAGAGACAGTTGTTGTTTAATTTTATTGGTTATTCGTAATATGAAATGTAATCGTAAGTTTGGCATGTAGTTTTGGAGAATTTGATGTTTCCCCATTCAAACAGAATGCCCGAGCATACTGCCCGAGAGGCATTTCAAAGATGGCCGCCGAGTAAATTGACTTACCTTAAAAGGACTTTGAATGCATTACGTTCAAATGTAACTTTCCACAACACTGTAAATAGATATATGGTGCTGTAAATGTAAATACAGTATTTTTGCTGTAATTGATTTACTGTTGTTAACAGTGCATGTAAAGATCACCTTAAAGCATATTTGTTGGGATGTACAGAAACATTACAAGTATTTAGTGTAAACTAACCACTTTATTTTTTTAAACATGTAAATAATCTAATTTTGTAAATGAGCAAGATTTTACACTTCATAACTAGCATTACAAAATGCATCATACGATAAAACTATTTAGGATACAAACCGGTTATTATTATAATCACAAATGAATGTAATATGATGATAAATACCTGCGGTTGATTTTCCTCTATGTCTGGGTTTGTTTTGGGTCAATCTTCTCCCAACAGAATGATACAGAAGGTTGGTTAGGCTATATTACTAGGCAATATCGTTATATCTCAAATTTGATTGGTTATTCTTTTATTTTTTCTTGGTTACTAGGGAAAGGAAAACCTGCATTTCTTGATTAACTTAGTTCAACTCAAGTCATGAGGTTTTATACAGTATATATATTTAGAAAGTCTATTGTTTCCTGTTTCCTCATTCCAGCACGCTAACGTTTGAGAAAGTAGTTTTCCAAAGTATATGAATGTTAAACGTGCAAGAAAATGCTAATGTTAAATATTAATGAATAATTTCCTTCACATTTAATTGTGTGTTGCTGTTAATTAGAGAATAATATTGTGAATATTGTGCAGTTAATTTGACACCTTTATATCAAACTATGTCAGAGTTTATCTTATTTAGGTCTGTACAGTGTATTAAAAAATAAAAATATGGTTACAGCACTGTAAATAAAAACAATAAAGGCACAGTCAGCAAAGAAAACAAGATTTGTGCATAATAAGGAATAATATTCTGAATATTTTACAGTTTGTTTGATTGATTTATATTATTTTATACACCAACTGACAAAAGTCTTGTCTGGCATACCCAGTATGCCTGTAGCTTTCTCTACTCAGATATGTGTTATTTTATGTGAAAGAAAACCGAAGACTTCTTCAGGCCGTTTTGCAAATCATTCAAATTTGGTGTCTATTAAATGTAATTCTGAGACTACTGTAGGGAAAACAGCTAAAACTGTTAAGTTAGCACTTTTAAACATTCGATCACTTAACAATAAGTCACTTTTAGTCAATGATTTTATCAATACAAATTGCCTTGATTTTATGCTTTTAAATGAAACTTGGCTAGATGACAGTTGTAGCGCAGCAGTTCTGAATGAAACGGCTCCTTTAAACTTTGATTATTTGAGTGTTTGCAGAGTTAATAGGAGAGGTGGAGGCATCGCTGCCCTGTTTTAAGATGTCTATGAGTGTAAACAAGTGTCATTTGGTGACTATTTGTCTTATATCTGAGTATAGCACTAAAGGGTGCTCCATGCATTTTACTGATCATTATCTACAGACCTCCAAAATATTCTCCAACTTTTATTGATGATTTTACAGAGTTGTTATCAATAGTAACCTCTGAGTTTGACTATTTTACTATTGCTGGGGATTTTAATATTCACATTGATAATCCAGAAATCAATGCTGTAAAAGAACTCATGAATGTCTTTAACACTTTTGATCTGACTCAGCATGTTCAAGGACCCACACACAATCGTGGACACACTCTTGACCTACTTATAACTAAGGGTCTACACATTTCATCGACTGTTGTTAAGGATGTTGCACTATCTGATCATTTCTGTATTTTCTTTGATATATTGATCACTCCTGCCATTAAAGACAGCTCTGTCTCTGTCAGAAAGAGATACATAAATGAGAACACTAGTGAGCAGTTTATGAAGGCCATATCACTCGCACCAAGTATATCTGCAGACTCTGTTGAACCTCTCCTTGATTTGTTTAACTCTAAAGTTAAGAATGTCATAGTTGACATTGCTCCTGTTAAAGTCAGTAAGAAAACAGCGATGAAAGACGGGCCTTGGAGAAAATCAGCAGCAGTTCAAATGATGAAAAGACAGTGCAGAAAAGCTGAGCGTATGTGGAGGAAGACGAAACTAGTAGTCCACTATAATATCTATAAAGACAGTCTTCATGCTTTTAATGTGAAACTAAAAACTGCTAGGCAGACTTTCTTTTCAACCCTTATAAACTATAACTTAAATAATGCGCGTACACTCTTTGCAATGGTAGAGAGACTCACAAACCCCCCCAGTAGGATTCCCAGTGAACTAATCTCGGAAAGTAAATGTAATGAGTTCGCTCATTTCTTTACTGATAAGATCAATAATATCAGAAAGGCAATCAGCTCATCCAATCAGCCAAATTGTGCCGACGTCAGACAAGCTCAACCACAACTTAAAAAAATCAGACATTATGTCTGACTTCATGGCAATTAATGGTAAAATCTTAGAAGATATCGTACAAATTATGAAAACATCAACCTGCAGTCTTGACACGCTCCCCACATCATTCTTCAAAACGGTGTTTAACTGTTTAGAAATAGATCTCCTAAAAGTGGTAAATGCTTCACTTCTCTCAGGGATTTTTCCAAACTCACTTAAAACTGCTTTTGTTAAACCCCTCTTGAAAAAGAGCAACCTGGATAACACACTATTGAGCAGTTACAGGCCAAACTCAAATCTCCCTTTCATTGGCAAAATCATTGAAAAAGTTGTTTTCAACCAGGTTAACATGTTCTTAAACTCCAAGCGGCGTTTAGACAATTTTCAATCTGGTTTCAGAGCACATCACAGTACAGAGAGCGCTCTTATAAAGATAATCAACGATATCCGCCTAAATACAGATTCAGGTAAACTAACAGTGCTGGTATTGCTCAATCTCAGTGCTGCATTTGACACTGTCGATTACAGCATACTACTGGATAGGCTGGAAAATTGGGTTGGGCTGTCTGGGACGGTCCTCAAATGGTTCAGATCTTATCTTGAAGGGAGAGGTTACTATGTCAGTATAGGTGACCATAGGTCAAGGTGGACACCCATGACATGTGGAGTCCCGCAAGGCTCGATTCTGGCACCTCTCCTGTTCAACCTCTATATGATCCCTCTGAGCCAAATAATGAGAAAGAACCAAATCTCCTACCACAGCTATGCTGATGACACTCAGATCTACTTAGCCTTACTGCCTAATGACTACAGCCCTATTGACACCCTCTGCCAATGCATTGATGAAATGAACAGTTGGATGTGCCAAAACTTTCTTCAGTTAAACAAAGAGAAAACTGAAGTCATTGCATTTGGGAACAGAGATGAGGTTCTCAAGGTGAATGCGTACCTTGGCTCTAAAGGTCAAACAACAAAAAATAAGGTCAAGAATCTTGGTGTGACTCTGGAGTCAGATCTGAGTTTCAATAGTCATGTCAAAGCAGTTAGTAAATCAGCATACTTTCATCTCAAAAACATTGCAAGAATCAGACGCTTTGTTTCCAGTGAAGACTTAGAGAAACTTGTTCATGCTTTTATCAGCAGCAGGGTGGATTACTGTAACGGCCTCCTCACAGGCCTTCCCAAAAAGACAGTCAGACAGTTGCAGCTCATCCAGAACACTGCGGCCAGGATTCTGATCAGAACCAGAAAATCAGAGCACATCACACCTGTCCTCAGGTCTTTACACTGGCTCCCAGTTACATTCAGAATAGATTTTAAAGTATTATTACTTGTCTATAAATCACTAAATGGCCTAGGACCTCAATACATTACAGATATGCTCACTGAATACAAACCTAACAGATCACTCAGATCTCTAGGATCATATAAACTAGAAATTCCAAGAGTTCAGTCAAAGCAGGGTGAACCGGCTTTCAGCTACTAACAGCGCCCCTCACTGCTGGAATCAACTCCCAGAAATGATCAGATGTGCTCCAACATTAGGCACATTCATATCCAGACTGAAAACACATCTGTTTAGCTGTGCCTTTACTGAATGAGCACTGTGCTACGTCCGACAGATCGCACTATTATGTTTTTCTCTTCTTTTTCATTCTTTTACAACCTGTTTTAACATATTTTTATCTGTTTTTTATTATCTGTTTTTATTTTTTCTTATACTTGTCTTTTTTATTCCTGTTTATGTAAAGCACTTTGAATTGCCACTGTGTATGAAATGTGCTATATAAATAAACGTGCCTTGCCTTGTCGCCTATCAAAGTTTTATGAACAACAAATAGTAACTTGTCTTCTAGTTGATCGTTTGGTATCAGAAGTTCAATTCAATTCAATTCATCTTTATTTGTATAGCGCTTATACAATGTAGATTGTGTCAAAGCAGCTTCACATGGAAGATTATAGTGAATTGAAACAGTGTCAGTTCAGTTTTCAGAGATTGAGTTCAGTTCAGTTTAGCTCAGTTCAGTGTGGGTTAATAATCACTACTGAGAGTCCAAACACTGAAGAGCAAATCCATCGATGCGCAGCTCTACAGATCCCGAACCATGCAAGCCAGTGGCGACAGCGGCGAGTAAAAAACTTCACCAGTGGCTTATATGAAAGGTAAAGGCCTCTAGATCCAAAATAAAATATGATCTTGCCGTGATTTTAATAATTAGGACAGTAAGGTCTGACTTTGCTTAGACAAAAGTCTTGTCACTTAACAGAAATAATGTACAGTATAGAATATAAAGTCATGCTGCGGTGAAAAAAGAATGAATATTGTGTCTGACCCCCAATGAGCTTGGAGGACTGCATCCATACATCTCTGCAATGACTCAAATCACTTATCAATAAAGTCATCTGGAATGGCAAAGAAAGCATTCTTGCAAGACTGCAGAGTTCATCGGGATTCTTTGGATTCATCTTCAATGCCTCCTTCATCTTACCCCAGACATGCTCAATAATGTTCATTTCTGGTGACTGGGCTGGCCAATACTGGAGCACTTTGCCCTTGTTTGCTTTCAGGAACTTTGATGTGGAGGCTGAAGTATGAAAGGAGCGCATACTAAATTTAACTCCAAACCATGATTTTTCCTTCACCAAACTTGACTGATTTCTGTGAGAATCTTGGGTCCATGCGGTTTCCAATAGGTCTTCAGCAGTATTTGTGATGATTGGGATGCAGTTCAACAGATGATTCAGGGGAAAAATCTACCTTCTGCCACTTTTCCAAATGATTAACTAGAAGTCAAGTTATTATTTGTTGCTCTTACAACTGGGATAGACGACAAGACTTTTGTCAGGTGTACATTAAAAGGTACTTTAAAATATAATATACATGAAGAGTCTTGTGCAATAAAGAGGATGTTTTTCTGATCATTTTGTTACTGGTGTTACTGTATAATCTCATGTTGTAAATTGTTTAATACATTCATATGGGTTATCGATTGAAAAAATTCAGCCTTAGCAACATAAACAACATATTTATGTCTATCAGACATAGTTTGGGCTCACAATACAACTGGCACAAAAAGTTTAGCATTTTTACAATTAAATTTTAGTATTTTATTAATTCAAGTTCTTTCGGCTTAGTCCCTTTATTATTCAGGGGTCGCCACAGCCGAATGGACCACCAACATATCTAGCACATGTTTTACGCAGCGGATGACCTTCCAGCTGCAACCTATCAATGTGAAACATCCACTCTCATTCACACACATACACTACGGATAATTTAACTTGCCCAATTCACCTATAGCGCATGTTTTTGGACTGTAGGGGAAACCGGAGCACCCGGAGGAATCCCACGCAAACACAGGGAGAACATGCAAACTCCACGCAGAAATGCCAACTGACCCAGCCGAGGCTCGAACCAGCGATCTTGTTGCTGTGAGGCGATCGTGCTACCCACTGCGCCACTGTGACGCCCAATTAAAGTAAATTTTTTCACATTTACTTTTTAAAATAATACAAAAACAAATAAATATTTAAATAATTCAGCCAAGTTGCCTTACCCTATTAAAATATGTCTACATTAGTTGAGAAGAAAAAAATATCTTTCCATCAAGCACAGTCTGGTATTTATACCATTTCATTTCAAATGTGATACGATCATCTACACCAAGGGTCACCAAACTTGTTCCTGGAGGGCCGGTGTCCTGAAGATTTTAGCTCCAACCCTAATCAAACACACCTGAACAAGCTAATCAAGGTCTTACTAGGTGTACTTGAAACACCCAGGCAGGTGTGTTGAGGCAAGTTGGAGCTAAACTCAGCAGGGACACCGGCCCTCCAGGACCGAGATTGGTGACCCCTGATCTACACTGTAAAAAAAAATCCTGGTTGCCCTAAATTTAAGCTGAATCAAATTACCTTATGAGTCCATTAAACTTATATTATGTTAAACTGATTTAAAACAGCTTGTGTAACTTATAAAATTAAGTTAGAACATGAATAACTTAGTTTAATAAGTTACAATGACTAGGCCCACATGGAATCTGCGCGCGCAGAATTCCGGAGATTTCCAGCCCATCAATAATTCTGTTTATTTACTTACAGTTAACTATTTACTGTTAATCTAATTGGATTTGCATTTTAAACATTAAATAAAAGTTAATAAGATATTATTTTTTATTTCACATTTTAAGGTTTTAGTTATGATACTCCTAAAAAAATTCTGCAGAAATCCGCAGATTTTTACCAAAATTCTCAGCAGAAATAGCAAAAAATGTCCGCAGATTCCGTCTGGCCCTAACAATGACCTAAAACATATGCTGTCAAGACTAATTAATCATATATCATTATCATATACAGTGTACGAAATTATAAAAAATAATGAGTATTCTGGAATTGACTAAAAAATAACTTTAATATATTGATCTAAACCAGGTTTTATCTAATTTTTCTACCCATATAAATTTATAATTTTGCCAGACCAATTATAAAATGAAATACTGACAAATAAACCTTTTTTCCCCTAACATATTTGAAACGTTACAGAAAAAGATTAAAACTATCAAACTATCTTTTAAATATAAAACAAAACCACTGCAACTGATGATCAACAGTAAAAATGTAAAAATTGTCCCTCTTTCCAACAGGGAAAACCCACCAACAATCAAGAATGCATGATTATATGCTGTCATGGCTTTGCAATCGAAAACTGTCATTAAGTCAATGGGGCAAAAACAACCACCAACATAATCAAAGGGTAACGTTAGTCAATAGCCCATATTGTTAAATTTTTGAAAATCAAAGCATTTTCCCAAAATATCAAAATAATATCAATAAAATGTCGAAATAAGATTTGTCACCAAAAAAATCACCCCATTTGCTGAAACAGAGACTATTTGTGGCCAAATTAAGACTCAAAATCACCCCAGACTGAATGATAACATCCCCAACAGCACACAAGGGTTAAAAGTGAAAAAGTTGGACTGGAATGAAACCGAATGTCTAATAAATGTCAAACTAACTTTACCGTCGATGTTAACTTTGTACATTAATTTCACAATATTCACAAAATGGACTGTTTTTGTACGTTACCGCTAACGTTAAGTTAAATTAGTGAAAGCTAGCTTCAACGGAAGTCTCGCACATTTAAATTTCAAATGCGCGTCCGTTAATAAGATAAACAGAAAGAAAATAAAGTTATTGAAATAAAGTGAACCTGATACTGTGACCATATAAAGGTACCATAGACTGTAAAACTTTATCTTACCTGTAGATGGCAGGAAACACAAGCATATGTGTGAATCTGCTTTGCTCGTAGCGCGAGCGCCGCCTGGAGGAGGAAGCGGAAGTGCTCCGGGAATCATCATTTGGCTCCTGCTGCTGGAGGAAACGTGCGGTTTGTTAGCTGGTCTGTTAGTTTGTGTTTAGTCCACGCGCCACGTATGCTTGCTGAATTTTCAGATCATATGTTTTTGCATGTCATCCTTTGTTTGGACAGCTCGTGGAAACTTAATGGAGTTTAAACACAGTCTGCAGTTTCATTCACGAAGACTTCAGTAAATGGCACTGAGGATTGCTGTGAGTATATTAGTTTGTTGATTTGAAAACATGCAGCGTCTATACAGGGAGTGCAGAATTATTAGGCAAGTTGTATTTTTGAGGATTAATTTCATTATTGAACAACAACCATGTTCTCAATGAACCCACAAAACTCATTAATATCAAAGCTGAATATTTTTGGAAGTAGTTTTTAGTTTGTTTTTAGTTTTAGCTATTTTAGGAGGATATCTGTGTGTGCAGGTGACTATTACTGTGCAGAATTATTAGGCAACTTAACAAAAAACAAATATATATATATATATATATATATATATATATATATATATATATATATAATATATATTGAAACCAATATAACATCTCAACATTCACAAATATACATTTCTGATATTGAAAAACAAAACAAAAACAAATCAGTGACCAATATAGCCACCTTTCTTTGCAAGGACACTCAAAAGCCTGCCATCCATGGATTCTGTCAGTGTTTTGATCTGTTCACCATCAACATTGCGTGCAGCAGCAACCACAGCCTCCCAGACACTGTTCAGAGAGGTGTACTGTTTTCCCTCCTCTCACATTTGATGATGGACCACAGGTTCTCTATGGGGTTCAATTCAGGTGAACAAGGAGGCCATGTCATTAGTTTTTCTTCTTTTAGACCCTTTTTTGCCAGCCTTGCTGTGGAGTACTTGGACGCGTGTGATGGAGCATTGTCCTGCATGAAAATCATGTTTTTCTTGAAGGATGCAGACTTCTTTCTGTACCACTGCTTGAAGGTGTCTTCCAGAAACTGGCAGTAGGACTGGGAGTTGAGCTTGACTCCATCCTCAACCCGAAAAGCTCCACAAGTTCATCTTTGATGATACCAGCCCAAACCAGTACTCCACCTCCACCTTGCTGAGCTCTCTGCCCTTTACCTCTGCCACGGGCCCATCAAGACTCACTCTCATTTCATCAGTCCATAAAACCTTAGAAAAATCAGTCTTGAGATATTTCTTGGCCCAGTCTTGACGTTTCAGCTTGTGTGTCTTGTTCAGTGGTGGTCGTTTTTCAGCCTTTCTTACCTTGGCCATGTCTCTGAGTATTGCACACCTTGTGCTTTTGGGCGCTCCAGTGATGTTGCAGCTCTGAAATATGGCAAAACTGGTGGCCAGTGGCATCTTGGCAGCTGCACGCTTGACTTTTCTCAGTTCATGGGCAGTTTATTTTGCGCCTTGGTTTTTCCACACGCTTCTTGCGACCCTGTTGACTATTTTGAACGAAACGCTTGATTGTTCGATGATCACGCTTCAGAAGCTTGGCAATTTTAAGAGTGCTGCATCCCTCTGCAAGATATCTCACTATTTTTTACTTTTCGGGGCCTGTCAACTCCTTCTTTTGACCCATTTTGCCAAAGGAAAGGAAGTTGCCTAATAATTATGCACACCTAATATAGGGTGTTGATGTCATTAGACCACACCCCTTCTCATTACAGAGATGCACATCACCTTAATATGCTTAATTGTTAGTAGACTTTCGAGCCTATACAGCTTGGAGTAAGACAACATGGATAAAGAGGATGATGTGGTCAAAATACTCATTTGCCTAATAATTCTGCACTCCCTGTATATCTGTCTGTCAATAAATATCTATCTATCTATCTATCTATCTATCTATCTATCTATCTATCTATCTATCTATCTATCTATCTATCTATCTATCTATCTATCTATCTATCTATCTATCTATCTATCTATCTATCTATCTATCTATCTATCAAATACATATTACCTACCTACCAAATACATCTTATCTGTCTGTCTAACAAAACTTACGTTTTAAATGATTTTGAAATAATTTGTCACTTTATAGTCTTCCTGATTTTATAAATATTATAAACTAATAAATTGCAACACCTAATAACAAAATATCCAATAAACAAAAAGAAAATAATTAAAACAAAATTATATATCAGTTAGATTAACAACTATAACAGCTTCTCTGTGATTTTAAAATAATTTGTTTTTGTGTCTACATGATATTATAAACAATATGAATGAATATATTGCAGCATCTAATAACAAAATATCCACAAAAAAAAAAAGACTAATACAAAATTTATAAATCAGTTAGATTAATAAAACTATCAGTTTTTCGGTATAACTAGTATCATTTACATTTTTATAAATGTAATTTTAGTTCATTTTTTTGCTATTTTAGTACATAAATAGTAGATGTAAATGTATTTCAGTAATTACAGTTAATTCTGGAACTGCTTTTACAGGCCTGAAAGGTGAAAATGGCTGCCGATATGTTATTGATAAGGGGAATCAACCGATTGAGAAAAATTACATTTGGAGGCGGTCAAAAACAAGTCAGTTTTCTCACACCTCACATGAGAGGACAGGTAAAAGGGACCAAACCTCTTTTACCATGATTTTAACTCAATATTTCCAAAAGCTTCATCCAGTCATAATTAGTTTGTCTTGCATTTTTTGTTTCAGGTCAGCTGCGGTCACCAAACTGCCCCCAGTTTTAGTGGCGTTATGAGTGTTTTTAGGAGTGACCGATATTTGTGGAGGCTTTTTGGAAGGATTCATCCAGCTCAACAGGGCATCTACAGTCAGATCTGTTTCTTCCAGCAGGATCATAGATACTACAGTGCACTGAAAAGAGAAGGGGTCAAAGTGGTTAAAGCAGATTCCAGAAAACACAACCAAAAGGTACAGCACACTACTGTTGTCAAGAATATCGATAAATATTGATACTGAAATGTTTCAAATGATGCAATCTTGCTTTTGTTTAGTAATTATACTGGCTTTAAATACTGGGAGATACTGGGAGATGAATAATTAATAATTATATTAAGATTTTAACACTTGTTTTAATCAGAAAATAAGATAAGATTCAGGGTGTCTGCAGGGTCTTTACAAGTCCTATAATGTCTTGCATTTCAAAAACAATATTCATTCATTCATTTTCTTGTCGGCTTTGTCCCTTGCGGGGTCGCCACAGCGGAATGAACCGCCAACTTATCCAGCACGATTTTACGTAGCGGATGCCCTTCCAGCCGCAACCCATCTCTGGGAACTTCCACACACACAAATTTACACTCATACACTATGGACAATTTAGCTTACCCAATTCACCTGTACTGCATGTCTTTGGACTGTGGGGGAAACCGGAGCACCCGAAGGAAACCCACGCAAACGCAGGGAGAACATGCAAACTCCACACAGAAACGCCAACTGACCCAGCCCAGCCGAGGTTCGAACCTGCGACCCAGCGACGTTCTTGCTGTGAGGCAACAGCACTACCTACTGCGCCACTGCGTTGCCAAAAACAATATTTTAGGCCTTAAAAAGTCTTAAATTCACTGAAATATGTTGTTGTAGGTCTTAAATAATTTTAAACAGGTCTTAATTTTTCTTTGTCGATGTAAAGCTACTCAATCGGTACAAGCAACAATCCATCTAAAAAAAGAAAACGTTTAACAAAAGTTACTTTATTTTAACTCTATTTACCAAATTGGTTTAATTATCTTTCTTACAATAACATTTGTTTATAAGTATGTGGAAAATATGCATTTGAATTTTAATTGGAAAAGTAAAAAGTATTGGCCCATTAAGTATTTTCCACTGGCCATTAGAAAAAACTCTTAGCGTCTAAAATTTCATTCATAATGGTCTTAAAGTCATAAATTTGTCTTGGTGAAACCTGCAGAAACCCTAACCCTGGAGATTGCACTAATTAACTTTTATTTTATCTTCTGTAATTTGTTGCATTTTGGACTTCTTTACTGATGTACCTCAGTGTTTCCTCTAGGATTTTTCCCAGCTGTGGCGGCAGGCTTTTTTTTTTACACAGATCTGCCAACTATTTCAAAGACAAATATTACACGCAGTATTACAAGTCGAGAACGCATTCATGTAATATGAACATGCGAATCTCTTTGCTTGCGCGCCGATTTCCTCTTCGGGCACAAAACTTCTTGCACGCACTCAAATTTACATGCTCAAGTGCAGATCTTCTCGTGCGCTCTCCAGTAAGCGCTGCTGAAGTGCGTTTTTGTGCGTTTTCCGACATTAACGCGTCCTGAAGTAAAGTGAAACGGCTATAAACTGCAGAAAGATAAGTATACTTATGGAAACTGTGTTCATCTTAACTGAAAGCTACGCCGTGTTTGCTGGCGCCCCACGCAGCATGCACCTGTCAGTCAGTCAGTCAGCATGTCACCTTAAACGGTTGAACAAATAGCGCACAGCACTACTACGGTTACAGAAATGTTTGCGTTGTTATAATTCACTTACCTTTTAATATGTTTTGGTGCGATTATAACCCGCTATAAAAAAACACGACTAAATGTTTTAAATGAGAAGCTGTAATGTAGCCGTGGCGGAATGAATTTTGGCGTGGCGGCCCGCCACGGATGAATGAATGTAGCGGAAACCTTGTACCTGGTATAAGCATTATATGGTTAATTATTTTTTTCCTTTTTTTGCGTACTTTTAATGTTGCAGAATTTGTTCTCAATGGTATCGAATAACAATCATTTTCATGGTATCGTATCAAAGTTGGAATTTTCAGTATCGTGACAACACTACAGCATAGTCAACTGTAAAAGTTTGTGTTGGCTACACTGAAAAAATATTTTAAACTATTGAACTTGTGTTACAAAAAAAGTATTTTTAGTTTCTGCCTAATTGTATTTCATAATGTTGTTTTCTCAGCTAAGTGAAAGCGCAAGAGAGAGAAAAATGCCAGTCACAAGGCTTGGAAGACTGGTGAACTTTGGAGGTGAGATATCACTATTAATGTGCACTTATTGTGGCTTTTTTGTGCATTACCATTCATATAATGTGTAATGTATCTATTTGTGAATGTAAAAGGTCTGCAAAGTCAATCGGAACTGCCCAGTCTTACTTCATGCAAATGTAGGCCAATGTAGGTTTTTAACAAATACAGTATGCCAGTCTAATCTATAATTATTGGCTTCTCTGAACAATGTCTACTTTGACTTGCAGCCCCTGTAGTTGTAGATGAGACTTGAGCAGACAATGTTTTTGTCCACAGACCAATCAGTATAGAGTAGAACCAGCTGACCAATTATAGCAGAGCAGACCAATTGGAGTAATGTAGAGCACCCTGACAAATCAGAGAAGAGCCATCTGACCAATTAGAGCACAGCAGAGTAGGGACAGGCCGATCTGAATAGAGTACTCTGATCTACCAGAATACTCTGACCAATCAGAATAGAGGCTAGAGTCATCTGACCAATTAGAGCAGAGTAAGGTCAACAGACCAAGCAGAGTACGCTGATCAATCATCTGATAAGCGAATAGTCAAAAGTATGACCAATCTGCCATTTTTATCCTTTTTTATCAGTGTATGGCCAATCAGAGTTGAGAAGAGAAATTTGGGCAATCAGAGTTGAATAGATCTATCTGACCAATTAGAGCAGAGTAGGGTCAACACACCAATTAGAGCAGAGTAGGGTCAACACACCAATTAGAGCAGGGAAGAGTCATCTGACCAATTAGAGCAGAATAATTCCATCTGGCCAATTGGAGTAGGGTCAAATGACCAATCAGAGCAGAGTGGGCAGAGCAGACACTGACAAAAAAAGTGTTGTAGTGGATATCATGGAGGAAAAAAAAAACTATGACTATGGATGGATAAAAAATTATGCATGCATGATTATCCTTTAATAAAGGCCCTTTTACTATCTTTTAAAATGCTTTGGCACACAAATAGATGCACAATGTATCATTATTGCCCCAGGTTTAGCTGTTGGTCTGGGCATTGGAGCCATTGCTGAAGTAGCCAAGAAGAGTTTTGCATCTCGGGATAATTCAGGTGAGAACACATGTTTGGTTCAATGGTGTTGCTAAGATTTACAGTTTGGCTTAGTTGATTCTCATCTTCTCTTTGACAGGACAGAAAAAAGCTATTCTGGACTCCAACCCATTCATATCAGAAGCCAACGCTGAAAGGATTGTTCGGACGCTGTGCAAAGTGAGAGGAGCCGCTCTTAAACTGGGACAGATGCTCAGCATTCAGGGTGAGAGATCACGACTCTGATCATGCAAAGCACAATTAACCAAAAATTATTTCTAATCAGCTTGCATACCTTAAATTGATCAAAAGATATTTGTTGCAAACAATTTGTTTTAAATAAAGGCTGTTCTGTAGAACTTTCAGTAAAAAAGTACTTTTGCAGCTTGTTCAAACTAATTATTTAAAATGAGTTGAAACAACACAATTTTTTATTTTTTGGGGGAGGAGGGGGGCGGGGCAACTTAATTGTTTTATGTTAAATGCACAAAAAACAATCCATTTGTAAAAACAATTATGTTAGCTTAATTGTTAAAGGATTTGTGTGGAACCCAGCATTTTATAGTGTTCTATTAATCCAAAGAATCATGAAATTGTAATAACATTTTCCATTTTTTTAACATTTTTGATCACATAAATGTTGCCTTGGTCAACGTTTAGCTCATTTCGCCATTTTAATTAACAAAATATTCCCAGAGATGGGTTGCAGCTGGAAGGGCATCTTAAAACATGTCAAATCAAATCACTTTTTTTGTCACATCATCAGCAGCACATGTGCTATGATGAGTGAAAAGCTGACCAATTATAACTTATCCATGTGCTGGATAAGTTGGCGGTTCATTCCGCTGTGGCGACCCCGGATTAATAAAGGGACTAAGCCGAAAAGAAAATGAATGAATGATTTAACAAAATATTTTTATTATATATTATAAAAATTTTAGTACTTAAATATATTTGATTTTATTCATTTTCCAAGGCAACATTACATTACTAATGTTCATTTTGTTTTTATTATGTTTAATTTTATGTTATTATCTTATTATGGTAATATCATAGTAAATATTGCAGCCCTTCTTCTAGATATGGTCTTTACATTCACTTTGTGTCTTTCTACTTTCATTCATCCATTTTCTTTTCAGCTTAGTTCCTTTATTAATCAGTGGTCGATACAGCGGAATGAAACACCAACTTATCCAGCTTATGTTTTACACAGCGGATGCCCTTTCAGCCGCAACCTGCATATTTGATTTAATTCAGTCAGGAAGGCTCTCAAAGTATCCATACACTCTTGCATTCACACACATACACTACGGACAATTTAGTTTATTCAATTCACCTATAGCGCATGCCATTGAACTTATGGGGGAAACCAGAGCACCCGGAGGAAACCCGGAACATGGGGAGAACAAGCAAACTCAACACAGAAATCCCAACTGACCTAGTCGAGGCTTGAACCAGCGACCTTCTTGCTGTGAGGCGATTGTGCTACCCACTGCGCCACCGTGATGCCTGTCTTTCTACTTGTTAAACAGAAATTAGATCATGACAGGAGGCTGACAAGTCCACTTTAAGCCTGTGTTCATATGCTGTGGTCTTTCCAAGGGGTAATAATATGATAAATGTCGTGTCATTGAAGTGAACGGCTTGGCTAGCTGGAGTATGTCACAACCCAAAATAAGAACACCAGCTGACCACAATAGTGTTTAGTGCTTCATACCATTCGTGCTGCTCAAGTCATCGATATATTCAGGTACTGGAGTGAGTTCACACTGATTCTGGAGTTTTCTATCTGCAGATGATGCTTTTATAAACCCTCAGCTTGCCAAGATCTTCGAGCGGGTTCGACAGAGCGCCGACTTCATGCCCGCCAAGCAAACGATGGTATAGTCTCAAATGTGAGAGTTGAAAACACAAACAGACAGATTTGACGTCTTAGTCATCATTTAATATCTATAATTTTTTATATGAAATTATTTATTTGAAGCATCATAAACATTTATATTATCATTTAATACCTTTAAAAAAAGGAAAAAATATTTATTTGAAGCATCATAATCTTTATAATATATTGTATTTGTGCTAAGCTAATTTGTGCTATCAACATATTAATTTGTTAGAAAAACATTAACAACAATAATGTTAGTCAGCATGCTAACACATGTTAGAAGCATGCTAGTATCATTTTAAAAGATGCTAACATACTTAAGCTAAAACATGTTAATTCATGCTACCAATAAAACTTGCTATAAGCTTGTTAGCAACACGTGAATTGATGCAAAAACATGCTAGGAACAAATTAATGTTAGTCAATGTGCCAATTCATGTTAGAAGCATGCTAGTATTGTTTTTAATGATGCTAACACACTTCTAAACTAAAAACATATAAGCAAACATGCTAATTCGTGCTATAAACATTTGAATTTGTTAGAAAAACACTAACAACATATTAATGTTAGTCAGCATGCTAATTCATGTTAGAAGCATGCTAGTGTTGTTTTTTATGATGCTAACACAAGCTAAAAATATGTTAGCAAACATGCTAATTCGCGCTATTAACATGTTAATTTTTTAGAAAAACAGCAACATATTAATGTTAGTCAGCATGCTAATTCATGTTAAAAGCATGCTAGTGTTGTTTTATATGATGCTAACACAAGCTAAAAATATGTTAGCAAACATGCTAATTCGCGCTATTAACATGTTAATTTTTTAGAAAAAACAGCAACATATTAATGTTAGTCAGCATGCTAATTCATGTTAGAAGCATGCTAGTGTTGTTTTATATGATGCTAACACAAGCTAAAAATATGTTAGCAAACATGCTAATTCTCGCTATTAACATGTTAATTTTTTTGAAAAACAGCAACATATTAATGTTAGTCAGCATGCTAAATCATGTTAGAAGCATGCTAGTATCATTTTAAATTATGCTAACATACTTCAGCTAAAACATGTTAATTCATGCTACCAATAAAACTTGATATAAACTCGTTAGCAACATGTGAATTGGTGCAAAAACATGCTAGGAACATATTAATGTTAGTCAATGGCAATTCATGTTGGAAGCATGCTAGTATTGTTTTAAATGATGCTAACACACTTAAGCTAAAAACATGTTAGCAAACATGCTGATTCGTGCTACCATTGAAACTTGCTAGAAATGTGTTCGCAACATGTGAATTCATGCAAAAACATGCTAGCAACATATTTATTTTAACAACGTGTAGTTCCTGTTGGAACCATGCTAGTATCATGCTAAGTGACGTTAACAAACTTACCAAGCTAAAAATGTTAGCAAACATTAATTCATGCTACCATTTTAACTTGCAAGAAACATGTTAACAACATTTGGATTCATGCTGAAACATGCTAGCAACTTTTAAATTAATTCTATCAACATGTTAATCACGTTAGCATCACGTTAATTAGTAATAATAATATGCTAGCCTTGTTAGGAGCATGCTTATTAGTGCTAGAAACATAGTAGTTCATGCTAGAATCTGATTAATTATAGTTCATGCTAAAAACATGCAAACAAACAAGTGAATTCATGCTAAAACATGCTAGCAACTTGTGGATTAACTCTATCAACATGTTAATTAGTAATAATAATATGCTAGCCTTGTTAAGAGCATGCTTATTAGTGCTAGAAACAGTAGTTCATGCTAGAAACAGATTAATTAGTTTATGCTTAAAACATGCTAGCAACTTGTGAATTAAATCTATCAATAGGTTAATCATGTTAGCATCATGTTAACTAGTGCTAATAATATGTTAGCCTTCTTAGCAGTATGCTTATTCATGCAGGAAACATATTAGTAGTTCATGCTACAGACGTAGCATGAATCTACATGTTTGTACTGACACATGCTAACAACTTGTGAACTAATTCTAGCAACATGTTAATCAGGTTAGCAGCATGTAAATTAATGCTAATAATATGCTAGCCTTGATAGAGGAATGCTTATTCATGCTAGAAACACTTTAATTATAGTTCATGCTAGAAACATGTTAACAAACAAGTGAATTCATGCTAAAACATGCTAGCAACTTGTGAATAAAATCTATCAACATTTTAATCATGTTAGCATTACGTTTATTAGTGCTAATAATATGCTAGCCTTAGCAGAATGCTTATTCATGCTAGAAACATGTTAACAAACATGTAGATTCATCCTGACACATGCTAGCAACTTTTGAATTAATTCTATCAACATATTAAATCAGGTTAGCAGCATGTAAATTAATGCTAATAGTATGCTAGCCTTGATAGAGGAATGCTTATTCATGCTAGAAACACTTTAATTATAGTTCATGCTAAAAACATGTTAACAAACAAGTGAATTCATGTTAAAACATGCTAGCAACTTGTGAATTAAATCTATCAACATGTTAATCATGTTACGTTAATTAGTGCTAAAAATATGCTAGCCTTAGCAGAATGCTTATTCATGCTAGAAACATAGTAGTTCATGCTAGAAACATGTTAACAAACGTACATTCATACTGACACATGCTAGCAACTTGTAAATTAATTCTATCAGCATGTTAATCAGGTTAGCAGCATGTTAATTAATGCTAATAATATGCTAGCCTTGTTAGGAGCTTGCTTATTCGTGCTAGAATTTTCATGTTAGTCATGTCAGCAACATTTTGTTTAGAAGCATGCTTAAACATGTTAGCAAACATGTTAATTCATGTTAGCAACTTTTTCATGTTAGTCATGTCAGCAACATTGTTAGAAGCATGCTAAAACATGTTAGCAAACATGGTTATTCATGCTTAACATGTTAGCAACTTGTGAATCAATTATATCAATATTCAAAATTCATGTTAGTAGCAATTTAATGCTAATATTATGCTTCAGCCCATTTTATTTTAGCCTGTTTATTAAGATCACACAAGTCAGAAGGTCTTCGTTTCTATAATTTCTCAGAAAATGGTTGTCAGTGATCTGGGTCCAAACTGGCAGGATCATCTGGAGTATTTTGAGGAGCGTCCGTTTGCAGCAGCATCCATCGGACAGGTTCATCTCGCTCGCATGAAGGACGGCAGAGAAGTGGCCATGAAAATCCAGGTACCAGAACTGCTTGTGTTTATCTCTCTTGTGTTTTTGGCTTTCAATAACCTGTCTTGAACATCATCTTCATCTTCATCATCAGTATCCAGGAGTGGCGAAGAGCATCAGCAGCGACATCAACAACCTGCTTACTCTCCTCAGCATCAGCCATGCTCTGCCTGAAGGTCTGAGTCCTGTTTTAGCAGAGTTTTTCTTTTTAAGCTGTGCTGTGACTGTGGCTCTGATCTACCGCAGGTCTGTTTCCTGAGCATCTGATTGAGGTCATGAGCAGAGAACTGGCCCTCGAGTGTGATTATATTCGGGAGGCCAAATGTGCCAAAAAATTCCAGTGAGTTTTTGAAGAACTAGTTGTAAAGTGTGGATTTTGATTGGAGCGTATGTCAGTTAATATTTGTTAACTGGCTGATTCTGTGTTCACACCAGATGTGGCACGCGCGAATAAATCACGCTATTTGTGCGTAAATAGACACGTAACCATTTTGAGTTTACTCGCTTCATTCGCACATCAAATTTACTCCACGATTAACGTAGATTCACGTCATGGGCGGGGCTTCTGTCTGCCCGGTGACTCTAGCTTCATTGCTAAATGACTAACATGGATTTTATTGAGAGAATAGCTGTTTATGTGCTTTAGGAAGCCTGAAAAACAGCATATATTCGTTTGTCCACTAGATCCTTTCAGAGGTGCACCCAGCTCTGTGAATTCATCAACTCCTCCAGAAACTGTACCTGGATGATGGAAGCTTTCAGCTAGGGCTGGGCGATATGGCAAAAAAACAAAAAAAATCTAGAGTTTTTCATAAAGTTTGACCGAATCACGATTTCGATTTTTTTTTTTATAATTTTTTTTTTTACTGTGTAACTATAGTCAACTTAAAACATTACAACAACATGACTGAAGTAACAATCTCTTTATAAGTAACTTGAAAAACCATCTGGTTATTTTTAATGGCCATACATGCATAACCTGGTCAACAAGGTGTAGCCTATTACATTCCTATAGACAAATTCCTGCTTGACGTTTTAGAAAATATTTGTGCGTAGCTACACCACCCAATATATATTAAAAATCACAGTGAACAACCAAAAAACCCACAGAAACCTGTTACATATCTATCTATATTTAAATGTCTATCTTATATTTAACTGAATCGTATAACAGCCTATAGCTGAAATGTTGGAAATTGCTTAATTTATTTTTATAAAACATTTTTCAAAACCTATTGATATTTTTTTTGGAGTAAAAACAATACCGACATTTAAGAATCCATATTTATTTTATTTATTCAATCATTTTACTTGTTTATTGGTGCATATATGGGTTATGATTTAATTCATAGCTACAGTACCTTGGACAGCTACTGTGCCACTCCGTAAAGGTTTCAAGCAAAAGTCCAAATTAAAGAAAGATTTGACTTTCTGCGGTGACAGCAGACATTCACAACATGCCGTAATCATCCTTCAGGTGGTGCACGGGTATAAAAACCAGACGTCTGGGCTTTGAATTAGGCGCAATTATTTCCTCGTTGTTCAAAGAGTCTGCAAGTTTGTGTTCCATGGATATATGTTGTTGTTGATTCGATGCGCAGCAGGAAAAAAAGGCTTTCATCAGTGCATGTAGTCGCTGGTAAAGTTCTCACCCAGATTCGAGCGATCTGTGCTACCAAATACAGCGCAGCATGCAATAAACTCCCGCTCAGTCAGGCGAAGTAAAGGTCTCATTGCCTATATGTCAATCAAATTAATTAAGCTCTAGCCACGAATAAAACTTTTAGCCTATTTTATTACTTTGTGTAATGTATATAGTGTAATCAGGGCCGGAGCAAGCTGAACTGGCGCTCTAGGCGAACGCCCTCAACCCGAAAGTGAAATAGAAACTTACCGGTTTGCTGATGAAAGTGAGGACCGGGAGGGGGTGGGTGTCGCAGATGAAAGTGAGGACCGGGGGGTTCTCGCTCACTATTCTGCCGCCCAAGGCAGCCGCCTAGGTCGCCTCTATGGACGCGCCGGCCCTGAGTGTAAAGCTTGATTTATACTTTCGCCTGGTGCCGCATCGCGCGCCTCCGCTGACTGCGCGTGCACCTCGCAACAATGGGCTAGCGCGCTTGCGCTGAGCCAGCTGTGGTAGCTCATCAACAGAGCCGCGACGTCAAACACACAGAATCTGTCAGCACAATTCAGCACGGTTGTCTAACAGTTTAGAACGGTTTGGCACGATAGTGGAAAAGCTGCTTTAATATTTTTATTTAAAAAATCACGATACCTCGATTTTATAAAAAATTAAATCGACTTAAAACGTGAATTCGAATTAATCGAAAAAATTGCCCAGCCCTACTTTCAGCGGTGCTTCAGACTAAGCCCAGCCCAGTTTGATGAACTGTTGTCCGGTGTTGAAAAGAGGATTTTCCGTCGGGACACCAACAACAGGCACTGCATAATTACTACATAATCACGACCCTACAAGAAAAAGCTCCTGGTTGGTTAACACGACATGAATGTCCGCTGAGGTTCAGATTTTCCAACTCGAGCGATTCACGCATCAAACTCTCAATTTATTCACGTGAATTGCGTCATTCACGCCGCCTCATTCGTGCGAATCGCACTGCAGGATGTCTATTCGCGTCTTCGCATTGACTTAAAGAGCCCCTATTTTGCATTAAAAAGGTCACATTTTGGTTTTGATCTCCAACAACAGGCTGATATGCGTGCAAGGTCAAAAAACACTTTCATTGTCCTATAATATGCATTTATTTTTTACCTAATTATGCCAGCGACTCCCATATGAATCATTCAGCGATTCATTTGTTCCCAAATCTCTCCTTAGCGTGAAGCTAATCTGCTCTGATTGGTCCGATGACCAAGTCTGTTGCGATTGGTCTTTCAGCACGAGACAGAGAGAAAAGCCCACCACGACTATGAAATAGCAGCCAGAGAGTATATGAGAGCCCAATGCAGGAATGCAATAAATTAATGCAGTTAAAGACCAGCATATTGCTCTACTCTTAACCCTAACCCCAAGTAATAACAACAACACACATTCAGTATTAATCCACACAGTGGCAAAAGTTAAACTAATTTGAAAATTGACCGCGCCGCGTGTGTGAGGAACAGCTAATGGTGGCCATAGCAAAGGCAAACAGCAGAGGATCGGCAGTCCAGAAACACACTTAAAATTGGTAAAAGAAGCACACGTCACATTTTTTATGTAGTTTTGGACGCAATATGTGAACAGCCCCATACAGATTTAACCTGAGAGATACAGTACAAGCACTGATCTATAATAGATACGTGATTACAAGCCGCGTGATTACAACTTATCACACACAATTAAACACATATTTTGCAAACTACACAAAACAAGGCAACCATTTTAATGACACGTTATGATCCGGAGGAAGAAGAAACTGGTCCATTTGAACTGTAAAAGTTACTGACAAAGTCCCATAGTCTCTGCTGCTCCTAGCAAACAGCCGACCAATCCCGCGCTGCAGCGTAGGTTATTGTATCAATCATCAGAAAAATGTCAGGAACAAACACAGCACTAGGTTGGCTATACTGTGCTATTGTTGTGAAAAAGAACTACTACAGCCGGCGCGTCCATAGAGGCGACCCAGGCAGCCGCCTAGGGCAGCAGAATAGAGAGGGCGGCGTCTGCGACAATCCCCCCACGGCCCTGGTCCTCGCTGTTGTATGCGCAATCACACCCGCATCTCTTGTTTTCGCTTTCAGTTTAAGGACGCCACAATCAAATATTTCACTGAAGAATCAATAGTTTTAAACAAGGTGCACTTTTAGATTTAAACCTCAGCTGAATGTTTTTTTTTTATTTTAGTTCATTATCAAGGGAACAGTTCTATTTTTATTTATTTATTTTAATTCTTTTTCAATTTTAGAGTAACTTTAGTACTCAAAATTATCTCCGTTCATTTGCCTATTATCATTTAAGTATATCAAAATATTAATTGTATTTAAGGGAAATTGCTGCCATGAAACTCTGTGCGGGCAGGCTGATTTGTTCACTTAATCTGCTCCTGTGTCATTAACTACATGGCGCAGGAGATTGGTTGCTGTCACCTCAGCAGCCAGTGAGATTGCTCCTCATCAGTTTAAATGCTCTGCATCATTTTATGCTGTTAAGTTGTGGCGCGTTTTCGGAGACCCTCCTCCACCCCAGCTCCACCTGTGTTTAGATCTGCTACCGGGCCTACATTTATATTATATTTGCGGCAGCAGCATGTTATATTCTCAGACAAGCATGTCTGTGTATATATTGGCAGTAGCAGGTCTCAGTACTTGCTCTGCCATAATAATCAAAGCAACAGCATAGCAGATGTATACCGCCAAGACCAAATACATCAACATTGCCATATACATATTCATTACCATACTAAATCCCAAGAGTGTTCATGACAGAATTTTAATACTTCAATTTATTTTATTTTAGGTAAATAACAATGCAACATTTTAGATTTTTAATTTTCATCAACTTCTTATTTTTGTATTATTTTTTTTTAACTCTTCATAGAAATTCTGATCTGTGTTTACTGTAGTTATCACAGACCACATTACCTTCCCAATTGCTATTATGGATTATAAATGCACATCGTGTCACGAGTTTGAAGTACATCTTGTCCGATTTAGTTTTTCTGGAACATTCTGTAACACATTCTGACACAAATCTAACAATCTGTCTTTAACTCACTCATACCAGGCAGCTACTGAAGGGCCATCCGTTTTTCTCAGTGCCGAATGTTGTGGATGAATTGAGCAGTAAACACGTCCTCACCACAGAGCTGGTGTCTGGTTTCCCTCTGGATAAAGCTGAAGATCTGCCACAGGAGCTCAAGAATGAGGTGAAGAGTCCATACGTACCTGCAAACATAGTAATAAAGGCATAGATTCACTCACTATTTTTACTCATCCTTAAAGGGAAGCTATAATGAGTATCCCAAGGTGGAATTAAAGAATGTAATGTAATGTGTATTTATATAGCGCATTTATTATGTATGGCCATACACCCAAAGCGCTTCACAATCATGAGGGGGGTCTCTCCACTCCACCACCAGTGAGCAGCATCCACTTGGATGTTGCGACGGCAGCCACAAGACAACGGCGCCAGTGCGCTCACCACACACTTGCTATTGGTGAAGTGGAGAGGCAGTGATTTCGGTGGATGTATAGAAAATAATAAATAATGATTAGCGTAGCTGCTGTTCATAGTGTATTTAAACACGAGATGCAAAAATGAAGTGCTATAAATGAAAATAGTAGTTATATGAACAGATATAGAAACAAACATGTAAAGCATATGAGTATGCCAAGTGGATGCTACACACTGGTGGTGGTGTGGAGAGACCCCCCTCATGATTGTGAAGCGCTTTGGGTGTATGCCCATACACAATAAATGCGCTATATAAATACACATTACATTACATTACATGAGTATTTCTAACAAAATGTCTGGTGCATTAAGACAGGAGAAGTGTGTCCTACAGGTGGTTATCAAGCCCGCTCCCCTGCGTGGAGCACATTCATGCATCATATTGTTATGTGATGCATTGTGTATGCTTTACTAAAAAGATAGGTCTTTAATCTAGTTTTAAACTGAGAGTGTGTGTCTGAAACTCGGACATTATCAGTAAGGCTATTCCAGAGTTTAGGAGCCATAAATGTGAAGGCTCAACCTCCTTTAGTAGACTTTGCTCTTAAAGAGCGGGTTGGATTGTAATGAGACAGAAGGTTGGTTAGATAAACAGGAGCTAGACTATTTAAAGCTATAGGTATTAAAGCTCAGGTAAAATGTAGGTAAGATTAATTCATTTTTAACATTAAAGGCTGGTTATATTCACACAGTGTCGCCACACAACTGTGTTACACAAGTGTTTTTGCATAATAGATCCCCTTCTGTTCAACGCTAAAGAAGATATTTTGAGTAAAGATGAGAACCTGTAACCATTGATTTCTATAGTACTTGTTTTTCCTACTATGGAAGTCAGTGGTTACAGGTTTCCAACATTTTTCAGTATCTTCTGTTGTGTTCAACAGAAAATTCATCAAGGTTTTGAAACGAGTAAATGATGACAGAATTGTTATTTTTTTTGTGAACTATCCCTTTAATGTAGTATTCATAATTGTTTTGTTTATAACATTTATAATTGCTCTTTGTCAGATCTGTGAGCAGATCCTGATCCTGTGTTTGCGTGAGCTTTTCGAGTTTCGATATATGCAGACTGATCCAAACTGGTCCAATTTCTTCTTCGACCCTCAAACACACAAGGTATTTCTCACTAATTGTTTGGACTCTTTCATAATCATTATTGCGGTTGCAGTGAATATTAGAGCTGGGCGATTATTCGAAAAGTAATTGAAATCGACATTCAGAATCTATAATCGATATAATTTTTCCAGGTCAATTTTAATTACTTTCCCTACCATGTGTGGAGTCATGTGACCTCGCTCAGTTAAGGCTTATTTATACTTATTATACTACGACTTATTCTTATTATATTATTCTAATATTATACTTCTCACTTTTAATATGTAAGCATATTTACTGTACAAAAAACAATCGTTAATTAATTGTAATCAAGTTAAAATGTTCAATTAATTGGGATTTAGATTTTAGGCCAAATCCCCCAGCCCTAGTAAATATTGCTTGCTTTTCGTATGCAGGTCACGTTGTTGGACTTTGGAGCCACGAGAGGCTTCGATGCAAGTTTTACAGATACATATATTGAGGTAAATATGACTTAATATATACAGTCTGCACACTTTTGATTTATTTTGATATCTAAATGTCTTGAAATGTTTTTTTTTTTAATCAGATTATCAAGGCTGCTGCAGACAGGAACAGAGAGGGAGTTTTACAACGCTCGATTGATATGAAATTTCTGACCGGATATGAGTCAAAGGTACAACAATCCACAAGTCTGCTGATAAAACAACACAATGATTCAGTCAAACGTTTATTTAATAAAAAGTACAATAAAAATGTAAAAACTGCTGAGCATTTAGAGCTCTTTGTTTATCAGAAAATACCAACTGGTCTTTTATTTGTTGAGATAAAAAATCAAGGTTATTATGTGGAAGTGAAGCACTCAGTCAAGTTCACATTATTTTTTAAATTGGTTTCCACTTTAATGAAAATATATTAATCAAACTGAATTTATGTAACCATTTTGAAGAAAAGGGCATGTTTTACTATAGTTTTTAGCACAAGGTCGCTGCCATCTTGGAATATCGCTGTGTCTGATGTCACAGGGTTGATTCCGTTACCTCAGCTGAACAGATACAGTGGAAGTAAAGGACTGAACACGGATACTGCAAAGCCTAATTTAACCCAATTTAACAAACATATATTTGACTTGATTTTGTCTGTTCCTACAAATATACCCGTGCAACTCGAGCCTTATTGTGTGATCCAGAGTCACATGCAGTAGTCAGCATTTGAGGTGGATCAAAAAGCTATTTCAAAATTGTCCCAAGACAAGATTGGGTGTCGTTCAATAGTCTTAGGACAACTTGGATGAAAGGTTTTAATCCACTTCAGATGTTGACTACTGTACAGTTGAATTATAAGCCCTCCTGAATTATTAGCCACCCCTGTATATTTTCCCCAATTTCTGTTCAACATTTCTAAACATAATAGTTTTAATAACTAATTTCTAGTAACTGATATCTTTTATCTTTGCCATGATGACAGCACATAATATTTGACTAGATATTTTTCAAGATGCTAGTATTCAGCTTAAAGTGACATTTAAAGTCTTAACTAGGTTTATGAGGCAAGTCAGTGGTTATACAAATAAAAAACTGGCTTAAAGGTGGTGTCTATAAGTTTTAGACTCTTCTAAAGCATAAAAATACCATCATATGTTTGCAGATATTTAAGAAACATGCTAAGTGAACATGTTTATCTAAAAAACAATGCTGAAGTCAGATATTCTGCTTTGAAAATGTGCATTACGTGCTGGAACGCCTGTCTTTGTTTTAGTGCCTTTAACCCACCCAATGCCATTTTAGCCAATTATATTTCAGCACCCCGGATTGCCTTGGTGCAAAACCACATATTTCATTCATTCAGTCAGGAAGGCTCTCATAGCATGCGCCCATGACCGAAATGCGACCTCCATTGGACAGTAGCAGACTCCGAAATGAGACACAGATTCAGAGTTCCACGTGAGATGGTTATTAATTTGCAAATAATGAAAATATTATGAACATAAACATTAGGTGAGCAGGTTACATTGTAACCCTGTGTCCTAACAACGCGCTACGTGACAGGATTTGCAATTTGGCTGTTTGCACCAGACGAAAAAAACAGAAATTTAAATACAGCCATTCAGAAGCACAGAATATGCACTCACTCACGAAATGGTAAGGTTTATGATCTAATTATTACATATTAAACCTCTTTAACATTGTTAAATGTAGATGCTGAATCACTGATATGTGTTGGCTTGCAAATTGGTTCAATTTCAAACGGTTTATTTTAGTTTCAAGATCTGAATCTGCTGCTGCTTTCAGTAGTACGGCAATAAATGTCATGTAAAATTCATTCAAACTCACATTATTAGCATTTAACACTGAATAAAGCACATGAGGTGTACCTGAAATGATCATGTCATCATGTTTTCTGTTCAGGTGCAAGAAATAGAAGATATACATATCAGGTGTTGGTTAGGACAAAAACTTAAATATGAAAATATTCCCTCTATCGCGTGCCGTTGCATTTATTTAGAACACGATTTAAAACAGCCTTTAGTCTCGATAGTCAGACTCTCTCCTGTTGGTCCCCAATCTGGCAACCTGCACTTGTGGGTGTTTTGAACCAGGAATGCAATACCTAGTTCAACCACTGGGTGCCAAACTTACTTACTGCACCTTTAAGGGGGGGCTAATAATATTAATATTAAAAACTGCTTTTATTCTAGCAAATATTTGAAAAAGAAACAAAAATCAAAGGATGGCTAATCATTTTAACTGTATATCTCCATAATTTAATTCGATTATTGTAAAGTGTTGCTGTTAATATAGTAAAATATTTTGTTAATTCAGTTAAGCATTGTTTTTAGAAATTACATTTTTTTTATTTGTAGAAATGACACTCTCAGGTCTAAATGCCACACAGTTCTTAGTATAATCTGTATATTTTGACTCAATTTTAATTTTTTATTTTTTTTTCAGTCGATGGAGAATGCTCACGTGGATGCAGTAATGATCCTCGGAGAAGCGTTTTCATCAGATGAGCCCTTTGATTTTGGATCTCAGAGTACGACTGAACGGATCCACCGTCTGATTCCTGTGATGCTGAAAGAGCGCCTGACTCCACCGCCGGAGGAAACCTACTCCCTGCACCGCAAAATGGGAGGATCCTTCCTCATCTGCTCCCGTCTGAAGGCCCAGATTTGCTGCAAGAACATGTTTCAGGAGGCCTACGCCAAATACTGGAGAGAGAGACACAAGGAAAACGACAGCGTTCAATCAACAGCGTAGAAGAATCCAAAACTATCTATGCACTTTATTTGACCTTTTCCTCTCTCTTTACTGCATCATTGGGTGCTGATGAATTGATATATACTTCAATAATGTCATTTAAGAGAATCTGAAACTGTGTTCACCCAAAAATGAAAATGTACTCCTATTTAGTCTTCCTCAAGCGATTTCAAACGATTATGAGTGCCTTTTTTTCTGTTGAACACAAAAGAAGTTATTTTGAAAAATGTTTGAAACCTGTAACCATTGACATCCATAGTAGGAAAAACTAATTCTTTGAAAGTCAATGTTTTCAGCATTTTTCGAAATATCTTCTTTTGTGTTCAACTGAAGAAAGACACTCAAACAGGTTTGTGAAAAGAGAAGGGTGAGTAAATGATGGCAGAATTTTCCGTTTTGGGTGAACTGTCCCTTTAAGAGTGGTGGTTTGCATTCAAAAGTATTGCATGTAAAATATTGCAGATCTACATTTGCAGAACATAATTAAAGTATTACCTAAAATCAAGATGACGGGAGACATAAAATGATATTTTTATCTGTAATAAAAATGTCAAAGTCTTTGCATTAATCACAATTGTTTGTGTGCAAGTTTATGAAGAGTTGATAACTGAATATTTTGCACTTTGCAGAAATCTCTTGGGAATATCTGTTGAATTTGCAGAACCTAATTGAAAATATTACAGGTATATAAATATTCAAGATGATGTCAGACATCAGTAAATGAAAAGATCAAATATTTAAACTCTTAAAGAACTAAATTAGAGGGAATCTTGAAAAACAAACTGAAAGCGCTGGATATTTGGGTTTCATTCTTAAGTGGTAACCAAATAATGTTTATTGTTCATTCGGAGCAATGATTTTTGGCAGCGCTCCTAAAAGTGTGCAATGTTTATTGTCGGTCAGTGTGTCTTTTGGTCATTGGATTTTCATTTTAGAAGCAGATATTGAAAAACGAGTCGTTTTTTGATTTTCGTCTTGTTTTTCTTTTCATGGTAAAAAACCGAAAAGCAAAATTCAAAAATTATTTGATTTTCATTTTTTATTTCGAATAACAAACAATAAAATCACCAGAAAACAAAAACGAATAAAGACTTGTTTTTTTATATTCTGAAACCAGATAGGCCGACTCATTTACGGTGACGCAATGCTGCCACACACAGGCTAGCCTACTATAGGCGATTATTTTTTTCCACTTAATAATGTTATTAAAGGTATTTTCTTGTGATAACAGGTTTTTGTTAATACATATTTTACTCATTGAAGCCGGTCATATGGAACAACATAACTGACGATATACGCATTATTTGCATTGCTGAACAGTTTTCAGAAAATAAAATTTTATTGTTAAAATCACTTTCACTTTAGGAGTGACAGTAACATTGGACATTCTTTTGGAATTATTGCTCATCTATCCGTGTTATAGTTATATATATATATATATATATATATATATATATATATATATATATATATATATATATATATATATATATATATATATAGTAGGCTATTTTTTATAATTTCAATTTATGTATTAAAAATCTGCTGCCCTTTTTGCACATGGCTATATGAAATTATGGATAGACCCACTGTAGCGGGGTGATGACGCTGCACACAACTCATCTACAAGCTTAGTGATAGTCCGTTTTTAAAAGACACGGGATGGTTATCAGGATGTTTTTGCAGCATGCCTCCTTTCAGATAAAATAATTGTTAATTTTTATTTAAAAATACTATGACTTATTGAAATGTGCGTAACGAACAACTGTATTAATGCCTCCCTCACTTGAAATGATTCATGGTCAAACTTTGGGAAATGAAAGTATTATAGTTTTAACAATATTAAAACTTTTTTTTCAGAAAAGTGTTCAGTAAAGGAACCTAATGCTTGCATGTAACGTCAAAATAAAGGTTTTTTCATTTAAAACATGCTAACAAAAATTTTTATATGTAGCCTATAACCGGCCCTTAAACGAGAAATATGTTGTTAATGAGGAAAAAATGTCTTAACAAAATCCAGTTATTACAAGAAAATACCTTTTATACCATTATTAAGTGGAAAAAAATAATAGCCTATAGTAGGCTAGCAGGTCAGCATTGCGTCACCGTAAATGAGTCGGCCTATCTGGTTTCTGAATATAAAAAAACAAGTCTTTTTTGGTCATTGGATTTTCATTTTAGAAACAGATATTGAAAAACGAGTCGTTTTTTGATTTTCATTTCAAAATTCAAAAACAAAAAATCCAAAAATCGCATTGAAAATCGTTTTTCAATATATGTTTTTAAAATGAAAATCCAATGACCAAAAGATACACTGACCATTGTCTGTCATAATATCAAAATTGCTGTTTTATTGATGTGCAAACTGAGGCTTGCTGAACAAAGCCAGTTTGGGTTTTTACCCAAAGTTTGCATTTAATTTGAGCAAACTGTTGAGTTTCCAGGCTCAAGAAAGTGGGTTGGTTTAGATCGGGATCTGTCGCCACGGTAACTTACACTACACTGCTAGGTTTTATCAAAGTCCCTTTAGAGCCATCATTTCACTCACCGGCCATCTCTGAAATGCGTCTCGGGCAGTATGCTCGGGCATTCTGTCTGAATGGGAAAACATCAAATTCTACTAAATTCCTTGCCAAGATTACGATTAAAATTCATACTAGGAATCCCCAATCAAATGAAACAACAACTGTATTTTTAGTTTCAGTTCTAAATGTTTGAGTCACACAAAATCTGTAGAAACTCACGTCTGGTCCAAGCCCCTCCCCCGGAGGATCGTCAGTCTATAGCGATTGCTGATTGGCTCCTGTACTAGAAGGTGGGGCTTCATTGACCGTTACACTTTTCCCCATTACTATACGAGTGACACGTCTTGTGTATTCTAGTCTTTGCTTTTATTCTGGGTTAGAAATCACAAACCCAAACTGGACCAATCATCTGTTAGTAAAGTGAAACATATTTTTGATGCTATAATGCCAGTCTGTGAGTCTTTTTTTGCTCCAAATTTAAGCTTTTTACACAAAAACACTTTTTGAGTCATTTTTCTTATGTTGCTATTAATTTATATTATATGAAATATTCAATTCGGTGGAGCGGACTGGTGGCGCAGTGGGTAGCAGCAAGGTCACTGGTTCGAGCCTCAGCTGGGTCAATTGGCAATTCTGTGTGGAGTTTGCATGTTCTCCCCATGTTGGCGTGGGTGCTCCAGTTCCCCCCACAATCCAAACACATGCGCTATAGGGAAATTGGGTAAGCTAAATTGTCCGTAGTGTATGAGTGTGAATGGATGTTTCCCAGTGATGGGTTAGGCTGGAAGGGCATCCGCTGCGTAAAACAAATGCTGGATAAGTTAGCGGTTCATTCCGCTGTGGCGACCCCTGATTAATAAAGGAAAAGCCAAAAGGAAAATGAATGAATGAATGAAATATTCAATTAAAGTATATTTGTATAGCGCTTTTCACATCAATTATAATTATTTGTATTATATTTGAATACCATATTTGAATAGTTTTGAATTGTCTATTAATATTAATAGCTTTAAATTTAGAAATAATCTAAAAAAAAGTAGGTTTCCCCACAGTCCAAACACATGCGCTATAGGTGAATTGAATAAAATTAAACTGGCCATAGTGTATGAGCGTATGTGTTTCCCAGTTCTGAGTTATGGCTGGAAGGGTATCCGCTGAGTAAAACATATGCTGGAATAAATGGTGGTTCATTCTGCTGTGGCAACCCCTGATAAATAAGGCACTAAGCTGAAAAAAAAATGAATGAATGGTAGGAATATTAGCTTTTAAGCTTGTCTAGCAACATTGCAGCAATATTTATCCAACTTTGAATAGTATTGTCTTTTGTGCCGCTTAGCCTGTTTTGCCCTATAGCAAGAGTATGATAACCGGGGTAAAAGGTTAAGAAGTGGATGGCTCAATCCAGAATTTCAAAATAGTCTTTTTAGCAGCAGCAGTACTCATAACTGATAAGGTCCTCTTTTGATGAGTGTTCAGTCAGAGAATGGAATTGTGTAATAAAAGAAAAAGTAGGGGATCTCGAGGTATGCACCTTTCCATTTTTAGCATTTTGTCTTTTTTGTTTGTTTTTCAGTGTAATGAAAGAAAACATGCAAAACACACATTTGCAGTAAGTGTTTCTTTTGTCACACTTCACCAGTTTGTGTCTGAGATTTCAATTACAATACATATTTTTTCTCCTAAACTGACCATAAATCTCCAATTCAGCCGCTCTTACATACAGCATTTTTTATTCATATCTATATTCTGAAGATTTTTACACACTGTAACAAATGCAGGTTTCCACACAATTAATTCATGTTGTCCTGACACAAATCGCTTAAGTTAACTTAACAAATTTAAGTGGATTGAACATAAAATAATGAAGTTGTCCAAAAAAAATCTGAAAAATTGTGTTGTTTCAGCTCATTTTAAATAAGTAGTTTGAACGCTGCAAAAATCATTTTATGAGTGCAAAAATAAATATTCACACATAATTTGCCAGATTATATAAAACGTTTTAATCTTCAAAACATTGTGAATTACTTTCTGATAATAAAATAAATTTTATTTTAAAAACATTCGCAAAAAACATTTGAGTCTAATATGTAAAAAAACAACAACTGAACTTTAAACATGACCTAATCCAATGTTCAGATTTTTGTTTCTGGAGGATCTTGCGACACTGAAGACTGGGGTAATGACGTTGAAAATTCATTGTAATTTAAATTTGATATACTCTGTAAATATTTGTCTCTAATATTCATTCATTCATTCATTCATTTTCTTGTCGGCTTTGTCCCTTGCGGGGTCGCCACAGCGGAATAAACCGCCAACTTATCCAGCACGATTTTACGCAGCGGATGCCCTTCCAGCCGCAACCCATCTCTGGGAACTTCCACACACTCATTCACACTCATACACTACGGACAATTTAGCTTACCCAATTCACCTGTACTGCATGTCTTTGGACTGTGGGGGAAACCGGAGCACCCGGAGGAAACCCACGCAAACGCAGGGAGAACATGCAAACTCCACACAGAAACGCCAACTGACCCAGCCCAGCCGAGGTTCGAACCTGCGACCCAGCGACGTTCTTGCTGTGAGGCAACAGCACTACCTACTGCGCCACTGCGTTGCCCCTGTCTCTAATATGTCAATAAATAAATTAAATAACAAGAATTTTAAACACGAACTAATCCATTTTTCAGATTTTTCATTATTATCAATTCTTTCATTTTCCTTCGGCTTAGTCTCTATTTCAGAGGTCGCCACAGCGGAATGAACCGCCAACTATTCCAGCATATGTTTTACGCAGCGGATGCCCTTCCAGCTGCAACCAAGTACTAGGAAACACCCATTCACGCCCATTCACACACACACACTCATACACCACGGCCAATTTAGTTTATTCAATTCACTTATAGCACATGTGTTTGGACTGAGGGGGAAACCGGAGCACCCAGAGGAAACCCACACCAACATTGGGAGAACATGCAAACTCCACACAGAAATGCTAACTGGCTCAGCCGGGACTCGAACCAGCAACCTTCTTGCTGTGAGGCAACAGTGGTCTAGGTATACTATTTATTTACCCTATTCATCTGCAGTGCCTTGCCTTAAACTGTGCACATTCTCACCAATGATTTCTCCGATCATGAAGATCAAGCACACAACACACATGATTAGTAACTTGGTCCCAGCTTTTGTTTTGTCTTGGATCTTTAAGCTTGTGTTTTTCAGGATGTGACAATTTAAAGCTTCCATGTCGTGTTTACAGTCTGTCTGCGTGCTGCTGAGGTGTTCATCATCCTCCGAATTATACAGCAGACGGAGGGAAAGAATCCAAACATGACTAATAAATACAAGTCAAAATTATTATTTTTTTCTTTTTCAAATATTTTAACAGAGCAAGACATTTTTCACAGTATTTACGATAATATGTTTTCTTCTGGAGAAAGTTTATTTGTTTTATTTCGGCTAGAATAAAAGCAGTTTTAGTTTAAAAAACAAAACATTTTAAGGTCAATATTATTAGCCCCCTTAAGCAATATTTTCATTTGATTGTCTACAGAACAAACCACTGTTATACAATGACTTGCCTAATTACCCTAACTTGCCTAATTAACCTAGTTAAGCCTTTAAATGTCACTTTAAGCTGTATAGAAGTGTCTTGAAAAACATCTAGTCAAATATTATTTACTGTCATCATGGCAAACATAAAATAAATCAGTTATTAGAAATGAGTTATTAAAACTATTATGTTTAGAAATGTGTTGAAGAAATCTTCTCTCCGTTAAACAGAAATGGAAGAAAACAATAAACAGGGAGGTTAATAATTCAGGAGGGCTAATAATTCTGACTTCATTCTAACTCAAATAAGAGTAGAATGACTGATTAAATGATTATTTGAGAGACTTACCCCAACTGTTCTGTCAAGGTCTCGTTCTGCTTTTTCAGCTGGACTTTCTCCAAATTCACCATGGGCCCTATTATTAACACAACAATATTCCAAACAAAAAATTAATAAATGTAATTAAGCAGTGCTCATAACAACAGGACAGATAAAATCCCAGAAATATTCTGAATAAAAACATGCATTAAAATCTCTAATGTAAAAAAAAAAACATCATCAAACTTTCCAGTCAGTCTAAAGCCATATGTTGTTTCGCACGCTGTTGCAACTAAAAAACGCAGGAAAATGTGTCATGGTGTGAAAGCATGTTTAGTTTTCAGGGTCACAATTCAAAACTAGCGATAAAGTTATAAAAGTACTTGTGGAGAGTTAAAATTTACTGTTGTAAACGTGCATCTATCACAAACTCATAATTTGAGTACTGTAGTAGTATTGTGGGATCATGTGCATCATATAGTGCATTCAAATTGTGAAATCCACATCTAATCATGGATTATTCTGCTTATACTATGCCTGTCAGCACTGAAACAACTGTTATTGATGTTTGAACAAGCAAAGGCCTAAAACTTTTTTTTTTAATTTATGTATTTGCAGACAATAAAACTGTATCTACATTATTCTAAGTCCAGTTTTTATTTGCTATTTTTAGTGTTATTGCATTATCACCTCATCGAAACTTCTATGTTGAAACTTATTTTTGTTGACAATATATTTATCCAATCCCAATTACTATAACCACATTCAATATTAGGCTATTATTAATTGTATAGAGCATTTCAACATGGTGATGTCATTAGCCAATGAACATTTCCTGCTTGTTGTCAAACTACTTCATAACTGCAACAAGAGGCATTTCCATCAAAACTTAACGTTAAAACAGCTGTCATGACATTATTTATCGATATGTGGACCTTTTTGTATTCTTGGAAGCTATGGAAATTAAAAATATAAAACAGTAAATGCGTTAGGAGCATTGTTATTATTGTTTACATCCCTCAAAATGGTCTATTCATACATTATCATACCACTACATCACTATAATGCTACTGAGCTAAAGCAGCACAACAATTTTACACAACGTTAATAAATTTATGATTATAATGATTATTTTCTTCTAATTTATAGCATTTAATAAAACAATGGTGAAACATTTAGTTATCATGATCTCTATTATCATGATATTATGTATTTGTTATATAATGTTACACCTAATTATAATTAAAACAAAACATTGGCAAAATGTCACGTAACACTGTTTTATATAGTCATGATGTTTAATATACTCACCAAATGACCATTTAAGCCTTTTACAGCGCAGTATTTCCAGGAAGGTAACGTAAAAATGAACGTAACGTTACGTTATTTTCGTCAGTTCCGACCGTCTATGGTTCCGACTTAATACTACACAGATTATCTTACGAAAGTTATAGCTTATACTTGAATTAATTAGCTAAAATACCGTGTAAGTAGGTGAATTACAGTACTTTCTACCTAAAGTGAAATTACAAGTTTAATATTACCTCAAAAATAGTTGTTCTTGTTTCTGGATGTTTCTTCCTGCGCAGTGCGATGGAGAACAGTGTTGATATGCCTGTGTACGTTAATAGGAAGCGCAATAATACAATACGAAAGCCCTGAACCGCACGGTGAGGGAAAAAAAGAAACGTATCTCGTTATAATGACATTGTCACATTATTTTAGTTTATAAGTCGTTATAAAGAGATAACTTTCTTTTTTTTTCTCACTGTGCGGTTCAGGGCTTCCGTACAAACCACTAGTTATTAAACTGACCGAAACTACTTTCCATAGAGTTTGAAGCGCAGTCTTTCCACCCAGTCAGAATCGAGTAATCACACACAGACCATGGTATTACAGTACAAGTTTAATATTACATAAAAATACGTTTTTATGCTTCTGAATGTTTCTTCGTGTGCGGTACGATGACGGACAGCTGCAATACGCCTGTGAATGTTTTTAATATGAAGCGCATTAATACAAACCACCAGTTATTAAACTGACCGAAACTACTTTCCATAGCGTTTAAAGCGCAGTCATTCAAAATGGAGTAACCAGACAGACCACGGTATAATCAGCAATTTTTTTTATTAATTGGATTTCTAGTTCTTTATATAGAAATAAATATTGCAGCAGCAGGCATTTTCCAACCAATTATAATTCTAAACAAAAACGTACATAAAGATTCTCTGACAAACCCAACCCTGAGGCCGTGCAATATTATCACCACAGTGGAAATTACAACATAGCAAAACTTTTTCACGAGTTCAGATGCAAAAACTATCTGAAATAGTCTTATAAAATGAGCATAAAATGAGCATTTTTATCAAGCTCCTGGTTTACTGATATCACTTTAATGGCAAAGAACAAGTCATGTTATTGTCTTTAAAGTGAAACACCTCAACATAAACAAAGGAGGCTTCGAAAAATGCTAATTTTCGATGGAAATTTCAGATGGCATTTACAGGTTTTTGCATCTAAACTCTTGATATATATGTTTAACAGTATATCTAATTGAAAAGCAAAAGACAAACTGATAACATGTACACTTATGCTCTAAACAAGAAACTAATATATTTCATTGGCGCTCAGAAAATACACTTTACACCGAGTATTTCTTCTAGTGTCAAGCATTAGTTCACTTATTTTCAGTAGTTATCTATTATAAATGAAACAGATCTCATTTTGCTTCTCAAGTAAATGTTGATTAAAGGTTGCAATCTTTGTACTGAAAAACCAGACAAGCGTAATGCATAATAAAATACATGTTTTCAGTGAAATTATTTATATAAAAATCACCATCATAATTTCAGCGGTCTTTTAAACTCAGCAGGACAGACACAACCTCAACCTGTCCTAATAATCATATAACATGAAATTCATCACATACATTCGATTTAAAATGTCTTAAAGACAGCATCATAGTAAGTTATAATGCATCATAAAAGTCTCTAATTGTTAAGTTTTCTAAATTAGGTGACTTATATATCATGTTTATGCACATACACACAACAAAAGACTGCCAGATTTTATGTTATTATTGTACTAGTGGTGACAGTGGCTCAGTGGTTAGCACTATTGCCTCACAGCAAGAAAGTCGCTGGTTCGAGTCCCTGCTGGGTCAGTTGGCATTTCTGTGTGGAGTTTACATATTCTCCCCATGTTGGCGTGGGTGTCCTCCAGGTGCTCCGGTTTCCCCCACAGTCCACATGCGCTATAGGTGAATTGGGTAAGCTAAATTGGGCAGTGTATGAATGAGAGTGTAAAAATATTTCCCAGTTATGGGTTGCAGCTGGAAGGGCACACACTGTGTAAAACATATGCTGGATAAGTAGGCGGTTCATTCCGCTATGGTGACCCCTGATAAATAAAGGGACTAAATCTAAGGAAAATGAATGAATGAATGAATTGTACTAGAGCCTGAACAACGTCATACTGTACAAACAGAGTATTAATAAAATTTCCAAAAGCTTTACGTTCTTCATAATTATTATTATGAAAGCATATGAAGTGCATAAATCATTTCTCACCAATATAAAGCTGCAGTCACACTAGAGTTTGAGCTTGCGAAATTCGGTTGTACGGCGCTGCGAAAAGGAGCGGGATTAAACAAGATGATTAGACATTTAAAAAAGCGAGCGATTGCTCCATGTTTTAAATTTCCGTTCAGTGAGGTCATGTTTTGATCATGAATTGGTCTCACACAGTCAAGTGATGCGATTTCGCAGGTCAGAGTTCACCAAGCTTGAACTTTGCACCGCAGCAACCTGCGAAACTCGACGCATGACCCTGCGTTTCCGGTCTGATGCATTCGCGTGCGTATAAATGGAAGTCTATGGGGAGAAAAGTCCAGTGTGACCGCGGCTTAAGCATGGTTTGATGTTTACAGTACATGATGTACAGTCAAAAATCAATAAATATGGTGATGTTATAAAAACAGCACATCCTAAATTTATTGGATCACAATATTTGATGTTGTTTAATATCATATATATGTTCGTCTGTACACTGGAGGTCATTTGAAAAGACGCATCTGAAGAAGCTTTTGGAATGAAGTTGCTCTACATTAAGACATACATTAAGACACATTCAAGCAAACAGAAGGCAATTATAAAATGATGTAAACAAAAACAGCATGATGTGTGGAGATAAAACAAGCCACACAAACTGCACAGACACTGTGAGTAATACAAACGAATCAGTCTTCGGGTCGGTGCGTGTTTGTTTGCTTTACTCCTTTATGATGTCCACGTGTGAGTCTTGAGGGATCAGGCTAGCAGTGTCTCCATCTGCTGGACAAAAAAAGCTAGGCCTGTCACAACAATCAATATAAGGACTTATGGCAAAACACATGGACATGACCTCAATCATTTATAGTGATGCAATATATATCACCCATACATAAAAACCAATTCTAGCAACACTTTAGCTGATTGTGCAACATCTCTATCTCTATTGGAGGTGAAAGTGTCAGTATGGTTAAAAAATACTATTGTATTTACTATAAATGACTATAGTATATTTTCATGTGGGTGTCTGACAACTGAAAATAGATCTAGTAGCAGATATCGCAGCCTCTGTTACTTTCTACCTTGCACTTTTTTGTTAACATATATAATTATTTATTTAGGACATGCGCTTTCACATTCTGATTATTAAATAGTTAAAAGGGCTATAATTAAATGAAATATTCTTAAGAATAAAATGTTATCTGTTCTTTAAAAGAGAGCACTTGCATTGTGATGATATTATATTGTCATTCTGGCATTATATAATGAGTGGCATAAAATGGTAATAAAATGACAATAATAACATCTATTGCAATATACAGGCAGTGCAGAATTATTAGGCAAATGAGTATTTTGAGCACATCATCGTCTTTATGCATGTTGTCTTACTCCAAGCTGTATAGGCTCGAAAGCCTACTACCAATTAAGCATATTAGGTGATGTGCATCTCTAATGAGAAGGGGTGTGGTCTAATGACATCAACACCCTATATCAGGTGTGCATAATTATTAGGCAACTTCCTTTCCTTTGGCAAAATGGGTCAAAAGAAGGACTTGACAGGCTCCGAAAAGTCAAAAATAGTGAGATATCTTGCAGAGGAATGCAGCACTTCTAAAATTGCCAAGCTTCTGAAGCGTGATCATCGAACAATCAAGCGTTTCATTTAAAATAGTCAACAGGGTCGCAAAAAGCGTGTGGAAAAACCAAGGCACAAAATAACTGCCCATGAATTGAAAAAAGTCAAGCGTGCAGCTGCCAAGATGCCACTTCCCACCAGTTTTGCCATATTTCAGAGCTGCAACATCACTGGAGTGCCCAAAAGCACAAGGTGTGCAATACTCAGAGACATGGCCAAGGTAAGAAAGGCTGAAAAACGACCACCACTGAACAAGACACACAAGCTGAAACGTCAAGACTGGGCCAAGAAATATCTCAAGACTGATTTTTCTAAGGTTTTATGGACTGATGAAATGAGAGTGAGTCTTGATGGGCCCGTGGCTGGATCGGTAAAGGGCAGAGAGCTCCAGTCCGACTCAGACGCCAGCAAGGTGGAGGTGGAGTACTGGTTTGGGCTGGTATCATCAAAGATGAGCTTGTGGGGCCTTTTCGGGTTGAGGATGGAGTCAAGCTCAACTCCCAGTCCTACTGCCAGTTTCTGGAAGACACCTTCAAGCAGTGGTACAGGAAGAAGTCTGCATCCTTCAAGAAAAACATGATTTTCATGCAGGACAATGCTCCATCACACACGTCCAAGTACTCCACAGCGTGACTGGCAAGAAAGGGTCTAAAAAAAGAAAAACTAATGACATGGCCTCCTTGTTCACCTGAGCTGAACCCCATAGAGAACCTGTGGTCCATCATCAAATGTGAGATTTACAAGGAGGGAAAACAGTACACCTCTCTGAACAATGTCTGGGAGGCTGTGGTTGCTGCTGCTCGCAATGTTGATGGTGAACAGATCAAAACACTGACAGAATCCATGGATGGCAGGCTTTTGAGTGTCCTTGCAAAGAAAGGTGGCTATATTGGTCACTGATTTGTTTTTGTTTTGTTATACTTTGTTATATTGGTTTCACTGGTGAAAATAAATAATTGAAATGGGTATATATTTGTTTTTTGTTAAGTTGCCTAATAATTCTGCACAGTAATAGTCACCTGCACACACAGATATCCTCCTAAAATAGCTAAAACTAAAAACAAACTAAAAACTACTTCCAAAAATATTCAGCTTTGATATTAATGAGTTTTGTGGGTTCATTGTGAACATGGTTGTTGTTCAATAATAAAATTAATCCTCAAAAATACAACCTGCCTAATAATTCTGCACTCCCTGTATTTTGATGCAATATATCGTACAACAAAAAAATAGACATCGTGACAGGCCTATTCACACCAAAAATCAATCCTTAGATTACGAAATGTCAATGGTGACGGTGATATATTCACCTGATAGAGGAATAGGCATTCCCACAATCACAGGGTGACCTGCTGAACAACACAGAAAAAGAAAACCTAAGACTAATAAAAACTACAACAGTGCAATAATATATGTAGAATATATATTTATATATTTATATATATATATATATATATATATATATAAAGTGAATGTCATCTTAAAACAGGTGTTTAAAAGGCAATTGATATTCAGTAATAATACTGATTTGAATGTAGGTAAAAAATTCAAGAAGTTAATTATGCAAACAATTCTGAGACGAAATTTTAACAGGTACTTCAAAAATGGGCTTCAATCACAAGATACTAAATGGGGTCCTTCAACTAATTAAAGTTTTACTAAAGTGTAATTGCCTGATTTCAACTAAAGGTCAGAGTTTACATTTTTTCCAAATATCATCTGTTGTGTTCAACAGAAGAAAGAAACGAGGTTTGGAACAACTAAAGGACGGGGAAATGATGACAGAATATTAATTAGAGGGTGAACTACTGTATCCATTCAAGTTAAAATAAAAAAAACAAAGTTAAATAAATGTATGATAGTATATATCATATAATATATTTTATTTAACCCTTTAACTGCCCCACCAGGAAAAAAAATGTTTGGATTGCATTTCTTAACTCCTAATGTCGCTAGTTAACACACTCAATGCATTTTATTTTACAAAATGTCCTATGATTTTTAAAATATCATCCTCTAATAAATGGTTGATATGTCGGTTTATGGTAAAAGTACCAGAATTAATACATATACTATGAAAAATCAGAAAATATGAAGTGTAAGATCAATTTATTAAAAAAAAATATTCAAAATAAAACATTTTTGAATACTAAATCATCTTTATTTTTTTAATAAATCATTTCAGATTCTCATTTAAAATGTTTTCTTGTTTATTTTTTTTTTACAATAAAACCAAAATCAAGTGTAGTAGTGCAACAGGATTATGTTTGTTTGTTTTTTTTTGTAAACCAACAATGCTGTGTGGTGTAAACCATTACTTAAAACGGTCATTCTGTAAATGACTAACAGTCATTATTTAAAACAGTCAAAATAGGGTCAATCATTTGGTAGAGCAGGCAGTTAACGAGTAACATTGGCAATTTTTATGGCAACAAATTTCATTAACAAACCTACAATTAAACCACAAACAAATGAATACTTAAATTAGATACGATTTTTAACATTAATATATGATAAAAAAAAAAAAAAGTTTCAAAAAATCCTGGTGACACTTTGCTGAATATCTAATTGAGTGTATGATAGTTCAAACCAATCGCTCTCCAACAAACACATAAAAACACAAAGTATATCTGGAGTCCTCTGTGGGAGTTTTTGGAGAATGCATCTTGAAAGGCTATTTTTATTTTACTTTAATTAATTTATTTTTTGTTAATTTTACCCTTCACCAAAGACTTGAATTACTAGCCGATGGACGATTGTATAATAGATGGCTATATTATTGTATATGATGACATGAGACACCTATACCACTGTTCTATGATTGTAAATCTTTAAATAAATGTTTAAAATAAAAAAAAAACACTTAGGCCCAGTTTCACAAACAGGGCTTAGCTTAACCCAGGACTAGACCTTAGTTAAATTAGGCTATTTAAGCCACACGGCCTTAGAAAAATACATTACTGGTGTGCACCTGTAGACAAAAAATGTCACTGACATGTTTTAAGACATCTCACTGCAAGTTATTTTCAGTTGAGACAGCTCAAACATGCAATTTAATCCAAGACTAGCCTTAAACCTTGTTTGTGAAACCGGGGGTTAATGTACAATTGAAATTAAAACTAACCATATTGATTTAGTTCGCTCACATTGCTAGTTTTGTGGTGAACAATTCATCTGTGCATGTCAATAAGAAAATAAAAATTGTTTGTCCTTGTAATCTAAAATTAAAATCTGAAAATGCACTTCCTGTTTATTTTCAGTTAAACTCTCAGATTACGCTTGTCTGAGGTATTGGGCGTGGCTAACATACTTAACCACGCCCCTCCAGCTGTGTGTTTTGACGACAAACAGAAATGGTGAGGAGGAGGAGTCTGTTAGGTTGTAATAACTCTCCCCAAACCCTTTTCCCGATCATTCTGAATGAAATACCTACTTTACTACATCCAATCAGCTCGCAGTAGAGAAAAACAAGCCACGCCACTGTTTTCTCATTTAATATTCAGTTTCTCTAGCAACTGCGTCAAAATATGGGAAAAAAATGGTTGCAGCTTCTGGTTCGTGCAGACTTTAAAAGTGCATCTGATGGAGGAAAGAATCAATGTTCACCTGAATCTGCAGCTGGAGCCAGAGAGGGAATGGGTTGTCCTATTATTACTGTTTCATTATCTGTAAATCACAAAAACAACAGTGTGATTGTCTTAAACAACAGGCAGAATCAGAGATATGCTGTTTATAGATCTGGAAACACACCTCTGCTGCGCTCTTCCTCCTCCGCCAGCTCATCTGGATCCACATACTGGAAATTTTCTGGAAGCTCTGAACCGCCGCATTTCCCACAGCAGAAACAGCAGCAGCAACAGCAGCAGCAGCACGATAATATCGTCCCTATACAGACAAGAGTCTGACACGACACATACAACAATCAGGATTAATACAGATTAATAACTTAATTTTTTTCACTGCTGCATACAGTTGAAGTAAAAAATATTCGCCCTCCTGTGAGTTTTTTTCTTTTTTAAATATTTCCCACAGTAAAAAATTTTCACAGTATTTCCTTTAATATTTTTTTCTTCAGGAGAAAGTATTATTTGTTTTATTTTCGGCTTGAATAAAAGCAGTTTTTAATTTGTTTAAAGCCATTTTAAGGTCAATATTATTAGCCCCCTTAAGCAATATTTATTTCGATTGTCTACAGAACAAACCACTGTTATTCAATGACTTGCCTAATTACCCTAACTTGCCTAATTACCCTAGTTAAGCCTTTAAATGTCACTTTAAGCTGTGTAGAAGTGTCTTGAAAAATATCTAGTAAAATATTATTTACTGCCATCATAACAAAGATAAAATAAATCAGTTATTAGAAATGAGTTATTAAAACTATTATGTTTAGTAATGTGTTGATAAAATCTTCTCTGTTAAACAGAAATTGGGGGAAAATTTTCAGGGGGGCTAATAATTCTGACTTCAACTGTATATAGTACACTAGTGGAGTTTTTTTTTGTTTTTTTTTAGCATTTCTACTCAATGAGGCTGCATTTATTTGATCAGTAAATACAGTGATAGTGTTATAATTTAAAACAACAGCTTTCTATTTCAATATACTTTAATGGGAAATCTATTTCTGGGATGCAAATCTGAATTTACGGCATCATTATGTCAGTCTTCAGTGTCACGTGATCCTTCTGTAGTAGCATTTATGCTTATGCTTATGGCCATTAGCTAGTAGTTGTTATATAGCAGACACATTTTTAAAAAAATCACTTCATTTCATTGAATAGATTAGAATCTAATGAATGAACACACACACACACACATACATACATACATACATATATATATATATATATACATACATACAGTTGAAGTCAGAATTATTAGCTCCCCTTTGAATTTTTTTTCTTTGTTCAACATCATTTGGGAAATATTTAAAAGAGCAAAGAAATTTTTATAGTATGTCTGATAATATTTTTTCTTCTGGAGAAAGTCTTATTTGTTTTATCTTGGCTAGAATAAAAGCAGTTTTACATTTTTTAGAAACAATTTTAAGGTAAATATCATAAGCCCCTTTAAGCTTTATATTTTTTTAAATAGGCAAGTTATTGTATAACCATGGTTTGTTCTGTAGACTAATTACCCTATCCTGCCTATTTAACCTAATTAACCCAGTTAAGCCTTTACATGTCACTTTAAGCTGTATAGAAGTGTCTTGAAAAATATCTAGTAAAATATTATTTACTGTCATCATGGCAAAGATAAAATAAATCAGTTATTAGAAATAAATTATTAAAATTATTATGTTTAGAAATGAAAAATCTCTACGTTAAACAGAAATTTGGGAAATAATAAACAAGGCGGCTAATAATTCTGACCTCAACTGTATGTGTATTAGAGGTGTGAACCTACACTGGTCTCACGGTTCGGTTCGGTTACGATTATCATGCCATCGATTCGGTTCAATTCGATATCTCGGTGCATCACGGTGCATTGACGATTCTTTCCATACACCGTTTTATATTTTCTTCACAGCACAGCAATTCTTGTATTCAAATGTATAAATATATTTATATACTATTTGTAAAACAATTTTGTCCTTTAATACCAATAGTCAGAATAAAGGTAAAGTTGGTTTTATATTCACACATTCGTTCATTTAGAAGTCTCTATATTGTTTATCATGTTACTTTGAATATTCGATTGGAATTAGCATACAAGTAACAAACAACATTAACACTATTTAATTGACTGTGAACAATGTTGTACTTTGATAGTCATTGGCTGCTAATATGATTTCCCTATTTAGAATTTGCAAATAATACTTTTCTGAAATTATATTATTAAGGAGAATGTCTGAATATCCCAATATAAAACCAACTTTACCTCTATCTTCAGATATATAAACTGTACCTTTAAGCAACACGAGCATTTATAGCAAACAAACAAATATAAATATCCCGCCCGCCTTGTCTACCAACTACCAAGTTCTTTCTTACACCCCTTTGATTGGTCACCCGCTCAACAGAAAGGGCTGCGATTGGCTCTTACACGCTGGCGCTCTTCACAGCTGCACTCATGGGCCACAGAGAGAGAGAAATGGAGTTTACTTTCATTTTCATAATCGGCGTGAAATAGGGGCTTCTGCTGTAAGTGTCAGTAAAACAGTGTTCAGCAAACACACACGCAGTGAAATTGTGCACAGTTTCAGAGTTTTTACGTAGTTAGAGCGTTGTACTCGCGCTCGCCGCTCGCTTCCCTCGCCATAGTAAGCTACGGCGACATAGCGCATGTGAGATAAATGACGTCAGTATATAATAACCGGTTATGATTATTACTGAACAGATACCGAATTGTTCGCGTCTGCATCGCGGTGCACCGAAGAAACGATTAATTTTGACACCCCTAATGTGTATGTATGTATGTATATATGTATATATGTATATATGTATATATATATATATATATATATATATATATATATATATATATATATATATATATGTATATATGTATATATATATATATATATATACAGTAGACAGACGCACACAAAGCACAAGATCTTGTAGAAATCATAATTTGCAGCGCAAAAAACATTTACTTTCATTATCAATGTTGAAAATAGTTGTACACTGTAAAAAATGGCTGGGTTCCACACAATAGATTTGTGTTGGGACAACATGAAGGTATTAAGGGCGTACTCACACTAGGTACAGTTGCCTCAAACCGTGCCGAAACACATTTGGACCCCCTCCCCTCTCCCCCTCGGCCTGCACTCACATTACATTTTTTATCTTCCGAGCCGGAGTACGCTTACATCATCAATGATGCGCCTGTTCAATTTAACAGGAAGTGAAGCGCTCTCACTTAGCACAGTGGACATTGCTTTAGTTATATTGTTTTGTATTATTTTGTTATTTGATATGCAGTCAAATATTTTGCTGAACAGATCCAGCACTTTTGACGCTCATAAATGATCATAAAAGTCCTCATGCTGCAGGTATTAGGAGGTTTGCTGAAGTTTGCGTCTATTAAGTTTGGAAGATTGCGTCTATAATAAACTATGACAGTTCACGCTCATTGAAAATTAAGAATGATTAATAAATCCACATTAAACAGTCTCTTAAAAGTGACAACACAACTTCAGTTTCGGGCTCAGGCGCACTTTGCACTCACACTACAAGCGTCCCGCACCAAAGCCCAGCTGAACCATGCTCTCGCACACCTCTTCCAAACAAGCCAGGGCCAACCAACTCAACCGCACCTGGGCCCGATTTGGAGCACTCACACTTGTCAAACGAACCAGGAAACGTGCCTGGGCACGGTACGGATAGCCTGGAGTGAGTGCATCCTTAGGTAAGTTAGTGGGTTGAACATAAAACTATTAAGTTGTCCCCAAAAATACCCAAGACTCTGTGTTGTTCAGCTCAATTAATATATGCAGTTTTTACTCATCTTAGGTTTGGGCTTTATTAGCTTTTTTACAAACTGAAATGTATTCTTATATTCAACATTAGCCTTTTTCACACATACAAACTTGAAATTCCTGAAAAATTACTGGTAATCTGCCAGAAAGAGATCATGTGTGAACAGGCCCTTAAAAATGTAGAAGGAGAAAATGCAGAAGTTGTAACATTGCCAGTAACTTCTGCTGTGTGTGTGAACAGCACACATTTGAATATACCATCTTTTTTTGTTAAATTTATGCCAATTTATTTTACATTAACATGCGTTTTAAAATGTGTTTCACTTCTTGTTCTTGCTTTATCCATCAAAATAATAATCATATTACATTTTAATCAATTATGGCCTTTGATTTTTTTAAATATAGACCGAGAATGATTCCAGGATCGAGTTTGGGCACCCCTGCATTAAAGGGATAGTTCACCCAAAAATGAAACAATGACAAAACATCTTCGTCAAGAAACCTTTATCACGTGACGAAAATGAGTCGCGGTGAAAATGCTGGTCATGTGACGATGACAATAGGTGCGTTCGACTTCTTGCAGCGCTGCGCAGATCGATCGAAATCTGTCTTAAAGCGGTGCATGCTGGTTAGAAATTTTGTCCGGATTGACGCTTCGTGGACGCCACGTGACTGTCACATGTGGCATCAAAGTACCACGACATCTCTCCGAGATCAGACGACGGATTCAGTCGGTGCAGCATCTGAAGGAGGCCTGCTGGAGTTGCGATGACGACACCGACATTACACGATTGGCAGAGTTCACCGCATGACAACAACCACGTGTGTTTCGGGTTTATTATTAGACAAATTCCACCTCACAAATTTCAAAACAAACAATTAACTTTTCATATCCCCTTATCTTGTATATATCATGCTTATTAAAACACTACAAATATTTTACTGCAGCATCATCATCTTTTGTTAAATAATTTGTTCATAAAGGCTAGATTGTTTGCACAGGTTTATTTTCGACCTTTCTTATATAGACTATTTCCAACATTCAGCTCCATGAACGATTTAAATGATATATTTTAGTGAATAACCTAAATATTAACTCAAATAAGTCTTACAAACTTGAAATAAAATAATCATCATCATTGATCCTGACATTCTAAAGGTTTCTTAACAAATTAAGTTAAAGAACTATTTTATTAAATAATTATATAATGATTTATATGTTTATAAAATATATATTTTATTTCCTGTTTAGCCGTTTATGCACAAGTTTAAAAGTGACATTGATGTATCTGCTCTTTCTGGGAAATGTGTACTTAAAGTGTAGCTCACTTATTTTAGGAATGTCCTTATGTTCAATCTTTTTGGGTCAAAGTGCTTTTTTGAAAATGCTTTCATCATCCAAAATAATCTTAATCATTGTTTAAGACTTAATCCAAACACCTTTGGGTTTTACACTAATAAATATTGGTAAGTTTTATATCTATAAATGTAAATAAATGCAAACCCCATTTTAGCATATTCAAACAAGAAGTATTAGCCTAGAGTGATGTTTAGGGCGTACTCACACTACAGTATGTACAGTTGCCTTGCACTGGGCCAAAGCACGCTTGCCCCCCCTCCCGTTTCCCCTGACGGCCCGCACTCACATTACATTCGGGCCTGGGCATGCTTACGTCATCGATGATGCGCTGTTCAGTAAGCGCTCTCGCTCAGCACAGTGGAGATTTCTTTAGTTATATCGTTTAAGTCGTTTAATATGTCGTGAGATGCAGTCAAATATTTCGTCAAACAGATCAGCCACTTTTGACGCTCATAACCAATCATAAAGTCCTCGTGCTGCAGGAATTAGGAGGTTTGCTGAAAGTGCAACTGTTGTGCAGTGAGGGGTTTGCATCTTTAATAAACTACGACAGTTTGCATTCATTGAACAGTACGAATGATTAATTAATCCATATCAAACAGTCCCTTAAAAGTCCTGTCTTGCTTTCAGTTTCGGGCTCGGGCGCGTTTTGCACTCACACACAAGCGTACCGTGCCAAAGCCCAAGTGAACCGCGCTCAGAGCCCGTTTCAGAGCACTCACACTACTCAAAGATCCGGGAAACGGGCCTGGGCACGGTTCGGATAGCATAGTGTGAGTACGCCCTGAAACTCCTAAAATGTGTGCTTATTGCTTTATTAGCTTTATAGGCCTGTTTGTTTTTATGTTTATATTACCCTCTCGTTTCCTCTTATTTCTCTCATGCGTTTGTTATATATTTAATTAATAATTCCCTTACTGTTTAAAAATTAACTATAGTTTGTAGAGAGTATATTTTGTTTTATTTGTACTGTAAATCTTTTGTTGTTATAAATAAAACAATGATGATGACGCCATGTGATTGGTCATCATGACTGCCGTAACTTTGAGCTCCGAAGTGTCCGGCTTGACGGCTCCGTTTTCAACTCCGCCCCCGCCTGCGCTCGGCTAATCTCGTTGATCACCGGCTGCAGCTGTGCTTCATGTCGAACGCACCTTATAACTACATTTATAACGCAATATTGTTGATGAATAAAAATAAGACAATGTGGTTTACAACATAAAAACTATGCTAAAATGCCTCTTCATTGTTGTTAACTATGGAAAATTCAGATTTTAATCACAGAAATAAATGACATTTCAAAATATTTCTTATCAATTGTAAAAAATATATAAAAAGTCTAAAATGTTGGTGCATGTTTAATTAAACAAATGCTCTTTGGCAAGAGTTAAAACTTATTATTTAAAATAACCATTATAAACTAATGCATGGACACATACACACGACTGACCTTAAACCAGCACTTGGACATAAGGAAGTAATATTTAACGCTGTCCTCTCCGAATTGATCTGCGATGTAGAGGCCCATGGAGCCGTACTCATCATAGATCTGACGTTTAGTCTCATCATTGAGGATGCTGTTGGCATTGTTGATCTCTTTAAACTTCTCTGCCGCTTCCGGGTTGTTGGGGTTTTTATCCGGGTGATGCTTCAGCGCAAGTTTCCTGATGGTGGACATTTAAAAAATTAAAGGTGCTGTAAACTGCATTGATTCAATAAGTTAAATTGTGCTCTGATATCTACATAGTAAGTATTTTGCTTGGGTAAGTTCAAAAATTCTTCTGAAAGGGTTTTATATGCTTATTTATTACTTCATAAAATACCCCTAGAATCAGAAGGTCTTTATTGACCATATTTGGAAGGTCATTAATATTAATAAGCTCTGCTTTGGCATTTTTCAGTGCTGAGTGATAAGACACAATGCTTAAACATGCATTAAACAAAATCCTCTGTAGACTTTTGCCTCTTTGGGGTGGTCTTAAATTAATCTTTAATCTGTATATCCTGCATTTTGCGTTCTGACAAGGTTTGAAGAGTTGTTGCTTCATAACACATAAAAAACAAACTGGTGTGACTGGCTTTGAGTTTGCGGTGTCTCCTGTTTTTAAAATAAGAGTCCCACATACATGGTAAGCTTAATATAAACTTTTATAACTTAAAAATAAGGGAGGAAAATGATCATTGTTATAATCTTAATATGCAGCCTAGGCCATGCATATTTTTGATCCTGTGTCAAACATATGAGTCTTTGTTGTGGTTGCTGATCTCCTGATAATGCGGCTGCTCGTCAGGTTTGGATGACCTAGTCGTAAAACATTACCTAAAGTACATGCAAATCTTAAGGGTGTGTCCCCTGAGTCACGCAACAGTCTGCTTTGTGTTCTGATTGGCCTGTTTTTTACATGGGTTTTTCACTCACAGAATTTAGAGGCTCACAGTATGGCCATTTTCATGTACTAACTCTTATTATTTGAATATGCCTATAGGTATATGCAGATTTTCTTTATAGGGCACCTTTAAAGTCCTTAAAGGGGTTTCATAAGCAGATAGCAAATGCCTTAATATACTTTTTAATATAGATCATTTGGAAACATCAATATCTGAAAAGGTGAAAGGCATCAAAATAATTTAATATCTAGAATATATACAAATACAAAAACTGTCGTACATTATTAACATGATACACAGAAGTCATCCACTAAAATGTCACTCAGTGTAAAAACAGTGTGATGATTAGTGTTTACACAGCAAACATGCAAAAGAATCTTGTTAGGCATTTTTTGAGCAAGAATCCTAATTTGATGACATGTTAAACATTGATTAAAGTGCATTTATAAAATTATATATTTTATTAAAATTAATTCATTATAAAAGACTTTATACATTGCATATACTACCAATTTGTCAACCAATTTTCTTTAATCATTTAAAATAGAATATATATATATATATATATATATATATATATATATATATATATATATATATATATATATATATATATATATATATATATATATATATATATATATATATAAATAAAAGTACAGGTCAGAAAAATTGTGTTTCTGAATGATGGTGGAACCTTATTTTACCATTTTTCCTCAATATTTTAATTTCTAAAGTTATTTGAAACATCACAGCAAATTCTTTTCTAGCATTTAATGTGCTTTTTTATATATTTAAATTAATTTATTCAATTAAACTAAACTTTTAACTATTTATTTGTCAAACAACCAGACATATAGTAACTTCACTGACACTGATTACAATATGATATTTATAAAGTCATAAAAGTTCAAAGGTCTTGTAATAAACCTCAGTAACTCTTCATGTTTTTTTTAAATAAACACTTCAATGAGTGCCCTAAAAGGGGTTAATCTGACACAAACCCCAAAACACAATGCATTTGGATCATTAAATTAAACAAAAGTCTAATTATTTGGATAATGTACCTGTATGCTTTCTTAATATCTTCAGACGACGCTCCTTTCTGCAGGCCTAACGTCTGGTATAAACTCTCTCCAGCTCTGGACAGCTTGCGTTGAGGTCGACTAGTTTCTGTCATGGTTCAATTCTGCCAAAACACTGAAGAACACAAATGAAATGAGAAATATAAATGAGAAATTAAAATATTTTACCCAAAATGACTGAATGAGTTCAAGTTTGTTTTTATGTATTGCCATATCAGCAACTTAATGGCCATTCTGTGGCAAGATCAATATACTGTAGATAAAATATAAATTACACCCAAAATGACCCAAATAAGGTTTTATTGACATTGTAAACATTTCTGAACAAAAGATCATACCAATGTCATTTATATTACAAAAAGATGACACAAGCACACTTTGTATGTCATTTGTTTAACCCTATATCAGGTGAACAACCAAATATGGTCACTTCATTTACATTGCTTACAATAATTTTTAAGTCTCATAACTCTCCATGGTTTTTCCAATGAGTGTTTCAACGAGTGCACAACACGTCCAACCTTGAGGCAGATGGGCTACAGCAGCAAAAGACCACACCGGGTGCCGCTCCTGTCAGCTAAGAACAGGAAACTGAGGCTACAATTCGCACAGACTCACCAAAATTGGACAATAGAAGATTGGAAAACATTAAAGCATGGATCCATCCTGCTTTGTATCAACGGTTCAGGCTGGTGGTGGTGTAATGGTGTGGGGGATATTTTCTTGGCACACTTTGGGCCCATTAGTACCAATTGAGCATCATGTCAATGTAACGGAGGCCAGCTAGTGAAGTGCTGTGCAGGTAAACCTCACTCCTCTGACCTCTAAAGGTGCTCTAGCGACAGACGCTAGGGGCCATGGTCTTTAGCCTCCTCGGTAGAGCAACCGACTCCCATGCGGAAGGTTGCCGGTTCGATACCAGCTTTGAGCGGGTTGGGTGGCGTAGGACCGGCGGGGTTACATCAACACCACAGCCTACCTAAGTACCAGTTCCAGTACCTTGTTGAATCTATGCCTTGAAGGATTAAGGCCGTTCTGAAGGCAAAAGGGGGTCCATCCCATTACTACTGTAGTAAGGTGTACCTAATAAAGTGGCCGGTGAGTGTATACTTGTATATTATTTTTTTTTTTTCAAAAGTAAAATTAAAGTCGTACTAAAGTAACATATTTAGTTGTATTTTTAAGTGTTTGTTTTAAGTCACTTAAGATAATGTATTGCTTAAAAAAACTTTACCCAACACTCATCATGGCTTAAACTTATAATTTCAATTATTTTATAAATACATTATGCAAATGAAGTGACTACTTTAATGGTCCAAATATTTTTTTGCAATAATAAAATGTCAAAAGATTGTTAAAATAACATTCCACTGTATGTTCCAGCAGTATTTTTTGTAAAATTAAACATCATACAGCCATGCTCTTATCTAAATTATTAGGACATACAAAGTGACCAAACTAAATTTGATTATATTTCAATTATTCTTGCTGACAAACGAGTTAAAATGGTAGTTTGAGATCGTGGACAAAGTATAAAGATTTAAATTGACAATTAATGATCAATTTGGGGCTGTTGTGTGATTTAGTTATAGTTTATGTTCAGTTAATATAGTTTTTCATGTGTCATTACATACTATTCTGATTATGCGTGGCTGTCTGGGTAGATTTGTATGTTACTTTGGTTTAGTTTCTTGAAAAACACTTCGTATTTGACCCAACAATCTTAATTCTGAACAGGACGTCAATATATTGACAAAATACCAGCACTTTTACCACGTTAATATTGTTTAAAAGGTTAAAGCTGTGGAATTATTCACAGAGTTAGTAACTCACGCGGAGGAATATAATCACAGAACTAGCATTACTAGCCGGTCGCTATACACTTCTGTCAGGTATATTCTCATTTTCAGTTGATAGACGCTGATTTAAGCTCAGGCCTGTAAAGAGATCATTACCTGACCGAGAACATCAACTACCGATCAATCAAATCGATCACTTACCGATCAAGAAGCGAAGCTGAGGAAGATGTCTGATAAAGCTGCGCGTGTTTTCATATTTGCAGCGTTTTTTCAGCACGCTGAGCCATTGATCTAGAGCAGAGTTTAAGACCAGGAAGTAGGAAATAAAGTTTCTGTGTTACGTCAAGTACAAAAAGTCAATGACAGAGAGTTGCGCGGGCAGATAGTGAAAGTGCCTCTCTCTCTCCGTGTGTGTGTGTGTGTGTGTGTGTGTGTGTGTGTGTGTGTGTGTGTGTGTGTGTGTGTGTGTGTGTGTAAACAGCGGCGCACCTAGTCAGAAAACATGACGTTCATGTGAATCTAGATAGCTAAAAAGAATGCATATTTCTTAAACATCCATTTTTTAAATGAAAGACTGTATGCGTTCAGTTTATAAGAATTGCATTCAAATATTCAAAGTTTAATAAAGATTTTATTTCAAATGCTTTTGGATGTCCTTTTAGAGGTCATTATGTGTCATCATCACTATAAAGTGCCTTTGATGTCCCACAATATTGTATCAGTCCAATATGAACGTAATGCGAAATAATGAAATTCGGATGCTTAATATGATTGGTTAAACCTTTACACACATGCAGGTAGAATTATAAGTGTTTTGAAATATGTTTGCAATATTCTTTCATTGAATGTATGTGATTTTGCCATGTCCCACACACTGCTCCGCCAACTTCAGTGAGTCTAGGTAAATTAGATCAAATTAAAAAGATTTTTAAACTATTCTTATTTTCTTTAACGAGTTATTTGATCAAATGAGTAATTTAAATAACTTTTATTTTGTTTTCATAATATTATTAATCATTTTGCACGTGTCTGTCCACCATACCTGCCAACACTCCCGTTTTTCCCGGGAGTCTCCCGTATTTCAGACCCGTCTCCCGTATTGTTCTGTCTCCCGGTAAACTCCCGGAATTCCCCCGCCCCCCGCTCCTCAGCATTTTGGTACAGTCCGGGCTGAAACTTACTTGGCGCTTGTGCTCTTCCGGTCGCGCGCTACAGTTCGCGCGCCCCCATCTCCCCAAACCTCTCACTCCTCCCGCTCCCCGCTCTTCAGTTTGCGCCAGACCCGCCAGTGTTGCCAACTTAGTTGCCGACTTTTTTGTGTGTTACTGGCGATTTTTATAGACTGTCGTTTGTCCATTACTGTGCCGTCCCTACTCTTCTCAATGAGCCTCCCCTGCAGCCTGAGAGCAGAGCACCTCTCTGCGTACCGACGGCAAATGATTTAGAACAGGTGGCAGTTTGAAGGTATTTCCCTTGTACAGTGAACCCGATTTGCTTCTTCTTTATTTTAACAATTTAATTTGACCGTTTATTCTTGTTGCACAATCAGAGATGTTTTAAGTGTGAGTTTCAGAACTTGTCTGAGTATATTACGTCTGAGAGATTACAGCAAATTCCCTGGGGGGTGGGGGGGAGAGGGGGGGGGGGGGGGTGTTCTCCCGGAATTTACGAACCAAATGTTGGCAGGTATGCTGTCCACCCTGTCATGATATGGTAAATGCCCCTTTAAGAAACCCTCCGGTGTACTCATTGCCATTCCCATTTCGCCTTTCTTCAGAGGAGGTTAAAACATCTGCTGTGCACACAGTAACTACCTACACTTATGTTTCCTATTTTTTTCTCATATTGTGTTTGAAACTGAATGTTGTCAAGCTTAACATGTCCACCTTGTCATAGTGAAATATTTATTATTATAAAGAAATTACAGAAATTAAAAATATAGCTTTTAAACTGTATACAAAGAGCTTAAATAGGAAAACACGTTACCAGCTGCAGGTACAACATGTGTTGAATAAATGCTATCTTTAGCCAAAAATGTCCTCCCTGTCACAAATTCTTCCTTGACAGAGTGGACATATGCATTGTTATTGACACTTTATATATTTATTTAATATTTTATTGTTAATTAGTCAGTACTGAAGCCAAATCTGGAGCTTATCTAACAAAATAACTTACGATAACGGTCCAAAGATTAGTCCACCCAAATTTGTATAATAGAAAAACATTAAATACAAAATTTAAAAAGAGGAAAAATCAAGACAAGCAAAAACATTTCTTTGCAAAAATTTTGTGTGAATTTAATTGTATTATCTGTAAATTTCTAATTATGTTTGGTGACTAAAATATTATTTTAATAAATATATCTGTTTAATAAATCTGTTTTGTACAAATGCACCAAAATACATTGCCTATATTCACTGAGAAATGGATAAAAATGTTCATTTTCAAAATGAGGTGTACTCAATTATGCTGAGCACTGCATGTTCTACACAGCTGATGCCCTTCCCTACACTCTCACATTCACGCACGCTCATACACTAGGGCCAATCTAGTTTTTTCAATTCACCTATATAGCGCATCTGTTTGGACTGTGGAGGAAACCGGAGCACCTGGAGGAAACCCACGCCAACACGGGAAGAACATGCAAACTCCACACAGAAATGCCAACTGACCCAGCCGGGACTCTAATCAGCGACTTAATGAAAATTGTGTAATTGTGATGATTGAGATTTTATTCTATTTATGTCATTACAAATTTGTGAAGTTAGTTAAGTCAAAGACAAATTTCCAGTTACAAACATACAAATAAACAAGTTTTTTGTCATCCTATGATGTACGTTTTCAACGTATCTTTTTTAAGGTATTAATATTAGGCTGCCAATATTTATTGTGAAATACACTCACCGGCCACTTTATTAGGTACACTGTCCAACTGCTCGTTAACACAAATTTCTAATCAGCAAATCACATAGAAGCAACTCAATGGATTTAGGCATGTAGACATGGTCAAGACAATCTGCTGCAGTTCAAACAGAGCATCAAAATGAGGAAGAAAGGTGATTTAAGTGACTTTGAGTGTAGCATGGTTGTTGGTGCCAGACGAGCTTATCTGAGTATTTCAGAAACTGCTGATCTACTGGGATTTTCACTCACAACCATCTCTAGGGTTTACAGAGAATGGTCTGAAAAAGATAAAATATTCAGTGAGCGGCAGTTCTGTGGGCGCAAATGCCTTGTTGATGCCAGAGGAGAATGGCCAGACTAGTTCCAGCTGATAGAAAGGCAACAGTAACTCAAATAACCACTCGTTACAACCAAGGTCTGCAGAAGAGCATCTCTGAACGCACAACACATCCAAACTTGAGGCAGATGGGCTACAGCAGCAGAAGACCACACCGGGTGCCACTCCTGTCAGCTAAGAACAGGAAACTGAGGCTACAATTTACACAGGCTCACCAAAATTGGACAATAGAAGATTGGAAAAACGTTGCCTGGTCTGAGGAGTCTCCATTTCTGCTCCAACATTTGGATGGTAGGGTCATAATTTGGCATCAACAATATGAAAACATGGATCCATCCTGCCTTGTATCAACGGTTTAGGCTGGTGGTGTAATGGTGTGGGAGATATTTTCTTGGCACACTTTGGGCTCATTAGTACAAATTGAGCATCGTGTCAATGCCACAGCCTAACTAAATATTGTTGCTGACCATGTCCATACCTTAATGACCACAGTGTACCCATCTTCTGGATAACGAGCCATGCCATAAAGCGTGAATCATCTCAGACTGGTTTTTTGAACATGACAATGAGTTCACTGTACTCAAATGGCCTCCACAGTCACCAGATTTCAATCCAATAGAGAACCTTTGGGATGTAATGGAAAGAGAGATTCGGATCATGGATGTGCAGCTGGCAAATCTGCAGCAACTGCGTGATGCTATCATGTCAATATGCACCAAAATCTTTGAGGAATGTTTCCAGTACCTTGTTGAATCTATGCCACAAAGGATTAAGGCAGTTCTGAAGGCAAAAGGGGGCCCATCCTGTACTAGTAATGTGTACCTAATAAAGTGGCCGGTAAGTGTATTTACTACTTTGTAGTCACAGTACTTAAATCAGGAACATAATTCAAGTGTATGCTTTTAATCTCAAGTAAATATAAACTTTAAAATCTCCTTTGTGCCATGATAATAATTTCTCTCTATTCAGAATGATTATCTTATCAGTTTTGTGTCATATTACAAATGAAACATTTGTACTGTTTTCTCTGTAAATCATAGATGTCATTACAAAAGCATTGCAGTTTGTGTATTTGATATTAATATAATCAAGGCTTTCCGATTTTGATAATTATTTTCCCAGTATTTCTGTTGGCCTCCATGTGTTGATGAGCCGCTTCAGCGTCCTCCATGGTGAACATGCTGTCAAGCACAGGCCGCAAAGGGGAATCTGTTGACTTGAAGTGTGGCAAAACTTGTTCGGTGAAACTCTGGACCAGCTCTGCTTTATACTACAAACAAGAACACAATGAGCATCAACTTTAACCCATCACGTCAACATTAAGCATCATTACAGGAATTAAAATAACCCAAAATTAAAGGTTGTGATTTAAGCTTTAAACAGAGCAGCCGTTTTGGGGTTAAATAGTCCCATATAGAAATCTGATACATGTAAATATATGCAAATGACACACTGACATATAGGCTGCAGGCTCATATTTAGATTTGACATTTATAAAATATGTTCAAATATATTGTTATGAACACATATATATACTGTGTATACACTACCTGACAAAAGTCTTGTCGCCTATCAAAGTTTTAGGAACAACAAATAACAACTTGACTTCTAGTTGATCATTTGGTATCAGAAGTGTCTTAAATGAAAGTCAAAGGCCTCTAGATTATGTTTATTTGACCAAAATAAAATCTGATCATGCCTTGATTTTAGAATAATTTAATTATGACAGTAAGGTCTGACTTTGCTTAGACAAAAGTCTTGTCACTTAACAGAAATAATGTCCAGTATAGAATATAAAATCATGCTGCAGTGGAAACAGAATGAATATTGTGTCATGACTCCCATGAGCTTGGAGGACTGCATCCATACATCTCTGCAATGACTCAAATCACTTATTAATAAAGTCATCTGGAATGGCAAAGAAAGCGTTCTTGCAGGACTCCCAGAGTTCATCAAGATTCTTTGGATTCATCTTCAATGCTTCCTCCTCCATCTTACCCCAGACATGCTCAATAATGTTCATCTCTGGTGACTGGGCTGGTCAATCCTGGAGCACCTTGAGGAACTTTGATGTGGAGGCTGAAGTATGAGAAGGAGCGCTATCCTGCTAGAGAATTTGCCCTCTGCTGTGGTTTATAATGTAATGAGCAGCACAAATGTCTTGATACCTCAGGCTGTTGATGTTGCCATCCACTCTGCAGATCTCTCGCACCCATACTGAATGTAACCCCAAACCATGATTTTTCCTTCACCAAACTTGACTGATATCTGTAAGAATCTTGGGTCCATGCAGGTTCCAATAAGTCTGCAGTATTTGTGATGATTGGGATGCAGTTCAACAGATGATTCATGGGAAAAATCTATCTTCTGCCACTTTTCCAAATGATCAACTAGAAGTCAAGTTATTATTTGTTGCTCTTACAACTGGTATCGACAACAAGATTTTTGTCAGGTAGTGTATATGTACATAGTTGTAATTCAAGTGATTAAATTAAATGTTGCATATATGATATATTTAATATATGTAAAATGCAATTATAAAATTGTATGTCACATACAGTGCTCAACATACATGAGTACAACGCTCACAAATCTCTCATTTAAATTATTTTCTAAAGGAAGCTATACAATATTATATTTGTGCATATACATTAGATTAGTCAGTACTGAAACCAAATTTGGAGCTAATCTAACAAAATAATTTATGATAACAGTCCAAAATTAGTCCACCCAAATTTATATGTTAGGGAAAAATAAAAAACAACAACAAAAATGTATGAAATTTTATTGATAAATTTTTTTCCAATATTTCGCATGAATGTAAATGTATAATCTTTCTATTTCTAAAGATGTTCGGAGACTAAATATTATTTTAATAAATATATCTGTTTGTTAAATTTGTTTTTTTCAAATGCCCCAAAATATATGAGCTATATTCACTGAGAAATGGATAAAATAATATTCGTTTTCAAAATGGGGTGTACTTATTTATGTTGAGTACTGTATGTCATTTGCATAATCTATAGAGGAATTACCAACCTACGTCACACATAACGTCACACGGGTTCCCGGTTGCAAAAGCAAACATGTCGTGTTGTGCGGTAGGATGCTAAATTCGAAAATATAGAAATAGAAAACTTAACTTTTACGGTACACCACACTGCTTTTAATGCCAACCGCAGACGTCTTTGGCTAAAAGAGAGCTGAATGGAGTGAGGACCTAATTAAAAATGCTCGACTCTGCAGTCTTATTCATTTCATATCAGGTAAGTTCACGCTATGCTGAATCATACACATTACTAATTTTTAATTGCAGCAATGATTTCAGCTAAAACAGTTAACTATGGTTAAATAAACTGCGGACACTGAATGCTTAGAATGAAATGTAAGAATGTTAGATGACATACCCTGCCATACAGGTGCAGTTTGCTGTCAGAATGCAGTTGTTTTGGTTGTTGATGATTACCCAGGCCTTGTATAGTTCCGTCTTCTTTCCTTGTCTTTGGCTCGGCATATCCTCGGTTTTTAGCACTACATAGTTTTGAATCTGGTAATCATGGAGCATTATTTCTTGCACATGACCACACAGAACAAAATTGTAGGCATCCAAAGACTTGTAGGCCTTTAACTTCTACTTGGAGTTTCAATGAGATAGTTGTACATTTCGGGGTGGATGCTTGGCCATTTCGTCTTATCTAATATCCATTGGGAGGGTGCTATCGCAGATGGACCTGTCAGACGAATGCCACTCACTTTAACGTTAATTTTGCCTAATAACTGTGCTTATCACTGGGTGACAAGCTGTTATAATACGCTGAAAGCATTATGTAAATAATATATATAATATGTAATCAATATACCTTATCTCTAATACAACAACAAACTCTGTACCGCATCGGATGTCATTCCCTCGCTGTAAATGCTAGCGCTCCCGTTTTTTTTTTTCTGCAACCTTGCTGCGCGCGCATCCTGAATGTTTACAAACCGGTAATTCATCTATAGGTTCTTTTAATCTCACTCCTGTCACTCTAAGTTTATGATGAAAACTTGTTCAATTCATTATGCAAATACAACCAAATACCTGTAGACTTCTTGATCTGAGGAGACTGCACAGAAGATGGCCTCTCTTCCTCAAAAGCTTGCCAAGCAGGTCTCCGTCTGCTGTTTTACCTCCCATCATGCCATAAAGCACCCATCGTCCATCGACTGCAAGGCTACTAATGTTCTTCTCCCAATAATTTCCTCCAATGCAGTCCAGAATTACATCAGCTCCCTTACCTGCATAAAAGCATGCACATATAGTGGTAGTATCATGTTGATTTTTCTAACAGTGTCTGAAATGGTTGGTTCAAGGATAATGGTCTCCAAACTCGGCTTTACTGAGGGCCTAGTCTAATTGGTCAGATTAGATACTATGTTCTGATTGGTCAAATGTTTTTATTCTGTTCTGATTGGTCAAATGGCTGTTTACTCCGTTTTGCTTGGTCAGACTCTGCTCTAATTGATCTAATGTTTTTACTCTGCTTTGATTTGTCAGATGTTTTTACTCTGCTCTGATTGGTCAGATGTGTTTATTCTGCTCTGATTGGTTAGATGTGTTTATTCTGCTCTGATTGGTCAGATGTGTTTATTCTGCTCTGATTTGTCAGATGTTTTTACTCTGCTCTGATTGGTCAGATGTGTTTACTCTGCTCTGATTGGTGAGATGTTTTTACTCTGCTCTGATTGGTCAGATGTGTTTACTCTGCTCTGATTGGTCAGATGTGTTTACTCTGCTCTGATTGGTCAGATGTGTTTACTCTGCTCTGATCGGTCAGATGTGTTTACTCTGCTCTGATTGGTCAGATGTTTTTACTCTGCTCTGATTGGTTAAATGGTTTAATTTGTTTTAATTGGTCAGATGGTTATGATTGGTCAGATGGCTCTACTCCACTGTGATTGGCTAGTTGTTCTTACTCTGCTCTGATTGGTCAGATGTTTTTACTCTGCTCTAATTGGTCAGATTGTTTACTCTACTCTGATTGGTCAGAGGTTTTTACTCCACTCTGATTGGTCAGATGTTTTTACTCTGCTCTGATTGGTCAGATGTTTTTACTCTGCTCTGATTGGTCAGATGTTTTTACTCTGCTCAGATTGGTCAAATGGCTTTACTGTAATTGGTCAGTTGTTTTTACTCTGACTGGTCAGACGTTTTTACTTTGTTTTGATTGGTCAGATGTCTTTACTTCACTGTGACTTGTCAGATGGTTTTACTCCACTTTGTTTGGCCAGATGTTTTTACTCTGCTCTGCATCTTCTTGACAGGTCAACAACACAAATTAATCTTTAATGTTTACGTGCCGAAGTAGATGTTGCTCATGGGCAGCCAAAAAAAAAAAAAAAAAAGACCAAAGACTGACACTGTGTATATTTGTAGCAAGTAAGGAAGTAAGACTAGAATAACTGCTGACTCATTTTAGGCTGATCAGATCCTCATCAAAATCTCCATCAATCATGCACTCTGATATTCTGAAGCTCTGCACACAACTTTAATGTTGAAAAAAAAAAAACATGTATAGCATTAAAATGATTGACCTTTAGTGAACTGCAGCACTTTCTCGGAGAAATCCTCCTCTTTGTAATTGATTCCCAAAGCGGCTCCCATCTGCTCTGCAAATTTGATCTTCTCAGGGCTCCCAGTTGTTACTACAGGAATGGCTCGACTCAAGCGGACCAGCTGAACAGCAGCAGTGCCGACTCCACTCGCTCCAGCATGAATCAACACAGTCTCATTCGGCTTCACTTTGGCTATAAAACACAGTAGATTATGGAAATATAGTGGCTTTAATAGGCATTTGGATGCTTAGGGCCAGATTTACTAACATTGTGTAACAGGGTAAACCCTCTTTTGGTGTTAAAGAACTACTATTGGTATTTAGTAAAGAGCCACATTGATTTCTGCAGCTTAGCTTATGTATTTTTAAGTTTCTCTTTTGAGAGGAGAGTTATTGAGTCATGCAACATGATTTAAAGGCATTGGCCTTTAAGATTTAATCTGTTAACTCGCATTGGCACCATTATTATAAAAAGCATATCTTTATCCAGGTAGTGATTGATAGATGGTGCAATAGTTGCTGTAGGCAAAGAACAGAGTGTACATTTTTTCCCAATAGACCTTCCTTCAGTAGAACAATCAAGAAGATGTTTAGCTGAAACCATAGTCCTTGGTGATGCAGAAAACTTAAGTCAACAGACAAAAAAACTAGATACATTTTAGTGAAACAGACCTGTCCAAAAAACCCAACATTAATACCTTTAACCCACAACCTCAGCAAAATATTTAGAGCTTAGTCATGACAATTTGAACTTAGTTTCCTGTTGCATTCCTGTTTACAATCAGTCAGAAAATGCAAAGCATGCAAACCTACTATTGCTCAAGGTCTATGGTTTGAACTAATAATCTTCTGTAATGTTCGAACAACCAAAAAAATCCCCTACATCTTGTATGACCCTCAAGAAGAATATTTTAACAGCCATGTCATTTTTCATTGAACTATTCCTTTAAAGGTACAGTATGTGATTTTGGCCACTAGAGAGCATGCATTCACAACAAACAAAGGTGTATTTTTTTAATGACGCTGTGACTGAGTGTGGAATCATGGGAGTTGTGGTCTTCATTACATCCTACGGTAATACTGCAGAAATCATGTTGATGGATGATCAATGTCTATTCTACGTGGGGGGTGGGGCAGAGAAACCCCCAAACACCACCACCCCCCCTCGCTCTTCACTTACAAGATCAATAATGCCTTTTTAATTTCAGCAATTGCTAAAGTCATCACCCCCCCCCTCTTTACGGGCCTTTTTCAAATACTTGTGCATAGGGCCCGAACTTGCTGGCGACACCTCTGTATACAAGTATTCAACATTTATTATCATGGTAATATGAAGCAGAATAAGGCTGAAAGCTGTGAGAGAGAAACGAGAAAAACGCTGAAGCAATTGCTGATGAGAGATGGGCTCGACAAGACACAAAACAGCAGAACTTTTATTATGCCAAAGTTCACCGCTTCTGGTTCTTCTGGCCGTTTTCATGTAGAGAAGAAGCAGTGCTGTTTTATCAGACTAAATACATTTTAGCCTTCTGATCTGCAACATATCAAAGTCTCTTTGCGGTTTCCTTTTTTTCTCAATCAAATGTGTATGGCGTCATGAACACACACAGCACACACTCTGTGTCACTAGTTAAAACGGCTTATTTCTCTGAAATTGAACTTTCTACCATACATTTAAGATAATATAAATACACAAGTAAGAAAAAAATATAACACAGTTCTAGTGGATTTTAGATAATTTCATGAAAGAAAATCTTCCATATAGGCCTTTTTCACAGACGGTCGAATGCACATCCAGTACAGCGATAGCTGCGTATTGATACTTCCAGCCGGAGCAATGGAGTCAGATACTCTAGTTTTCACTACCTCTTTGAAAGCTGTGCCAACATTTACAGCGGATGTTTATTGTCTTGTGGGCCGACATTCTATTACTCCACACTCTAAACTTAATAACGGATATACGTTTTTTCCACAGAAATTAAATTTTTAATTACGAAGGTGGGTGACGATCCATACGTTAGCATGGTTTAGAAAAGGCTATTTACATTTGTGCGAAATGTACCTTTATCATTGCGTAGGCTCAAAAGTAGTTTTAAACCGTTGAGAGATATAAGGGAGGTAACGTATATATTAATAAATGTTTAAATACATGTATAATATGTAAACGGATAATAAATATGGGATGTAATTAATATGTGATCAGAGGGAACCTGCACCTTGACTATTTCTGTAAGTACAGTTGCAATCAGAATTATTGAACCCCCTTTGAATTTTTTTTTCTTTTTTAAATATTTCCCAAATGATGTTTAACAGAACAAGGAAATTTTCACAGTATGTCTGATAATATTAATTACCCTAAATTACCCTAATTACCCTAACCTGCCTAGTTAACCTAATTAACCTAGTTAAGCTTTTAAATGTCACTTTAAGCTGTATAGAAGTGTCTTGAAAAATATCTAGTCAAATATTATTTGCTGTCATCATGGCAAAGATAAAATAAATCAGTTATTAGAAATGAGTTATTAAAACTATTATGTTTAGAAATGTGTTGAAATTTTTTTCTCTCCGTTAAACAGAAATTGGGGAAATTTTTTTACAGGGGGGCTAATAAATCAGGGGGTTGAATAATTCTGATTGCAACTGTAGCTACATGGATGAATATCTTAAGGGAGGGCAACAGGCTTCATTTCACTCAAGCACTGTGTAAATGTATAACATGTTAATACTTTTTTTTAATAATTATTTTTAGGGGGTTTTCACCTTTAATTTGGATAGGATAGTGGAGGTTACAGACAGGAAAGTATTGGGAGCAGAGAGAGGGGAAGGGTCGGCAAAGGACCTCGAGCCAGGAAATCGAACTCGGGTCGCCGTGAGCACCATGGTGCTATATGTCAGCGCATTTAACCATTAGGCTATTGGCGCCGACTAACATGTTAATACTGCTGAAATAAGTCAGTCTGGAATTGTTTGGGAGTCCCACTCGCAAAAACTGTTCTCATTTAAAAAGCTGTTTAACTCAGATAAATGTCATAATACACTGAAAAAATGATTCATTGAATTTCAAATTTTTTTAAGAAAAGTGGTTGCAAAAACTTTATACAGTATGGGCTAAATGTAATAATGCTAATAATAATAATAATAATAATAATTCCTTACATTTATATAGCACTTTTCTGGACACTCAAAGGGTTTTACACATTTTTTTTGTGAGAAATCTCCTCATCCACCACCAATGTGCAGCATCCACCTGGATGACGCGACGGCAGCCATATTGTGCCGCGTACCACACACCAGCTGATTGGAGAGTAGACAGAGTGATGAAGCCAATTATGATATGGGGATGGTTAGGAGGCCATGTGGCCTCCATGAGGCCAGTGGGCAAATTTGGCCAGGATGGACCTCAGTAGGACCTCTACTTTCAAAGGACATCCTGGGATTTTTAACAACCACAGAGAGTCAGTTTAATGTCTGGTTTAATGAAAGACGGCGCACACTGAGCAGTATTCAGTCCCCTTCAATATACTGGGAGGTTAGGACCCACACAGACCACAGGATGAGCGCCCCTGCTGGCCTCACTAACACCACTTCTGGCAGCAACCTAGCTTTCCCATGTGGTCTCCCATCCAGGTACTGACCGGGTGCATCCCTGCTTAGCTTCAGTGGGCGACCATGTGAGAGTTGCAGAAAGCTAGCTTCCGGTAAATTAATCAAACAATTTAAATTCAGTAATGTTCAACTTCATTCGTTTGTTTATAATCATAATAATTCAAATATTTATATTCAGCCCATATAAATTGCTAAATTTACTTAGCTTAAAAAATTGAGTAAATCCAACAAATCATTATTTTCTTTGTAGGGAGTAAAAAACTATTGCGACTTCACTTTCCATTTATCAGCTTTTTGAAATGCAAATAGTGCATTGGTCTCACCTATGAAGTGCAGAAGCTGGTGGGCTGTCAGCCAGGTCTCGGGAAGTGCTGCAGCTTCATAAAGACTGAGGTGTGATGGGACTTCCATGACCAGCTCTTCTGGAACAGCCACATATTCTGCATAACCTCCACCTCCGAGTAAAGCCATCACTTTACTTCCCAGTGTCCAGTTCCCTTTGACCCCAGGGCCGATGTCGGAGATCACCCCGCTGGCCTCCAGACCCAGGATTTCACTCTCTCCAGGTGGAGCTGGGTAAAGACCCCGTTTCTGCCAATTACAAAAAGCCATCAATAGCTGTGTTTCAATTGATAGTAGAGCAATTCCAGTGTTATGGATGTGACGTGCAGTAAAATACTCAGAAGATAAATTCACAGAGAAATTATACAGTGGGGGAAACAAGTATTGAATATTTCATGTGTTTTCCTGTGAATAATGATTCTAAAGGAGCTGCTGACATGGAATTGAACCAGAATTTGATGGCAGCTTAAAGACGCCTCTCAAATGGAGAATAGAGTCACATGCAGAGTTTTACACAGACTTCAACAAAGTGTTAAAATCTTGATGGTTCTGTGGGTCTCGTCTATCAAATCTGATCTTTATTTTGTAGTCAGGGGATTGGCTAGGCCATTCTACAGCTTGATTTTCTTTCTCTGAAAGCATTTGAGAGTTTCCTTGGATGTGTTTTGGATCATTGTCTTGCTGAAATGTCCACCCTGGTTTCCTCTTTATCATCCTGCTAATGAAGATGTTGGACTGAAGCAGCTGATATTCATTTACACTGAGAAAGGGCAGAGGGTTGCTGAAGAACTACTGAGAGATTTCAGCTGCTGTCTGGGCTTTCACTGCCTTTCTACACCTCCCTTTCTTCATGTGCTCAATACTTTTTCCCTGCGTCCTTTCATTTTATTACACATAACGTCATTTGTAAACTAATTAGATTTGTTTTCTTTGCATATATAGATTTCTTTAATTGTTACCAACATCCAGAGAAAATTTCAAGTCAATGGCACCTTCAGAAATGTTTTGTGAGAAAAATGATGACGTGTTCAATAGTTGTTTTCCCAGCTGTATGTTAACATTATATTAAAGCATCTGTTTATATTTTCCAAAACAACTAACCACAAAGTTATGGGATTAGAAAAATATTAATCTCTAAACATTTTTTTTATGAAAAAAAAGGAAAATATGGATGTGACCAAAAAAATTTGCAAGTTTACAGTATACAACATACTTAGTAGATATTTTGTGAATTAAAGCCCAACCCCCCCCCCCCAAAAAAATGATGCTAATCAAAAGGATAAGAGTTGCTCACTATAAAACAAACATGACTGATTTTATTTAATTTGACATTTTTGTATTTATGAGGAAAAAATGCTTCAGCTTCATCATGCATGTGACACCTCTCCGTTATGGATGTGACAAATTGGCACTTGCGACTTTGGTAAATCAAATATAATTGTTTGAAAACATTGACAGAGATATTATTTTATAGTATTTTACAGTACTGTGAAATACAAGCCTACACAAAAAAAACCTGGTAACACTTTATTTCGATGGTCCTTATTGCACATTTTGTTGACTAAAAGTTGCATTGCACCTACATGCAAATTACTTCTCATTTGAGTATTAGTAGACAGTCTGCTTAATATCTGTTGATACTGCTCCTTCAACAGACATTTAATCAGTGTTGGAAAGAGTACTGAAAAATCATACTTAAGTAAAAGTACCATTACTTGCCTAAAAATGTAGTGCGAGTAAAAGTATCTGTTGTAAATATTACTCAAAGTATGAGTAAAAAGTAGCCCTTTTAAAAGTACTCAAGAGTGAGTATTATGCTGTCAAAAGCTGATATGTTTACATGCAATTTGTGCATGTGTGTGTAAACGTGACATTCTGTAGTGCATTTAGTTATTGCCCAGAAGGGACACAACATCATGAGACATTAATATTAGGTTAGATTTAGGTTGTAATCTCAGGTGACCAAAATTAATTGTCAAGCCAGCATCTAAGGACAACGTTATTTTGATGTCCAATAATGATGTCAAATGACGTTGATTTTTGGTTGAGTTTAGGTTGTTAGAAAGTGACCAAAATCCAGCGTCAAACCAACATCTTAAACCAACGTCATATATGATGTCAAATACTGACATTTATTCGTCAGGTATGGCAACCAAAATCCAACGTCCGAAAGATGTCATAGGGGTAACGTTCACACAATGTCAAGCTGTAACATCATTAGACGTTGATATTTGCTTGGTTTTAGGTTGGACATTGGACATTGACATTGGCCTGACGTAGAGTTCTGACGTCAACCTGATTTTCATTTCCAAGTAAAATGTAAAGTCCCCATGACATTAGAGTTCAACATCAATCAGACGTCATGTTGACGTCCTGTGCCTGCTGTGTGTTTAAGGCCATTTCGGTCATCAGTAAACATCCGTCATCTTCTCATCAGTGACATGCATCTAAACAGTCTCTGGGTCAATGCGTGTAAAGATTTTGAACATCTTCCTGGACACTTTTAATACTTCCAAACAGTTTGCTGCAATTATAAAGTGCACACGTCTTGAGGTAGTTCATTATGGTGTGATTTACCTTCTACAGTATGTGCAATTTGATTGGACAGGAATCTCAGGACTGATTTTTCTAATCCCCATAGACAAGAAAAATAAAGTAGTGACTGCAGGTTGAAAGAAAGTAGTGGAGTAAAAGTACAGATACTGCACTAAAAATGTACTCAAGTGAGAGTAAAAGACATTTTTTTAGACATTTTAAAAAACTACTCAGTAAATTATAATTCCTGAGAAAAACTACTCAATTACAGTAATTTGAGTATTTGTAATTAGTTACTTTACACCACTGCATTTAACTAACTATAGAAACTTTGCAAGTACATGTCAATTTACACGCCCTAATCCCAACCCCAACCCTAACCCAACAGTCTACTTATAATCTAATGAGAATTAGTTGGCATGTAGATGAAATGTAACTTAAATTCAACAAAATCCTTTAAAGGGACCATCAAAATAAAGGGTTATCAGGGGTTTTGCTATTTTGGTCAAAACTTTATTTTTTTTTATGGCATTGCAGTGAATTACTCAGTATTGAATTGGCATATCAGTGTATCGTCCCAGCTCTAGTTTCCAATCACCTATTTGTATGCACATTTTGGATTGTCGCATGAAAAATTGCATTATGGAAATGTCAATATGCACATACATTTTTAAAAATGCACATTAAGGTCCAGTTTTACAAACAAGGTTTAGTTTAAGTCAGGACTAGACCTTAGTTAAATTAGCATATTTAAGCCACTTTTATAAAAATGCTGTGAATAAACATATTATTGGTGTAAATTCTGGAGACAAAACAATGCCATTAAGGTATTTTAAGGTATCTAACTGCAAGTTATTTTCAGTTAAGACAGCTCAAACATGCAATTTAATCTAGGACTAGCCTTAAGCTTTGTCTGTGCAACCGGAGGAAAAAGTATATGCACACAACTGACTGAGTAGGATAAACTTTTTGTCAGATAAGAAAAAATTTGCATAAACTACAATGGAAGCACATTTATTGCATGAATTCCGGCATCAAAAAATCATGTGATTTTGTTATAAAAGATCATGTGATGATAAAAATGGGTGCGATGAACAGCATTAATGGACAAACCAGTGTTTCGAGCACATTGTAGAACAGCTGAAATGTTGTTTTGGTCATTCCTAAAATCCCTCAGCCAAAGTCTGTCATCACAGTGGTTCAGTATTGCTATATTATTATCGCCAACTTGATTTCACCAGGTAGGACATGTTTCTGGATTAACATCTATGTTGATCCTGGAACAACATTCCAATCAGCCAATCAGAATTAAGGGATACGTTTACTGTTTAGGCTTATGGTTAGGTTTATGCAACTATTATTCCCCTCTGATTTTGTGAATAATTTACAGTTATGGTTGGGTTTAGGGGTAGGGAATAAGTATGGATTACATTTTTCAACAAAAATTATGTTCAAGGATCAACATAGATGTTAATCCCGGATCGCATCGTACTTGGCAAAATCATGACGTGCATATTATGATGACTTCCAGAAGTGTCTTAAGCATCTGCACTCCTAAAGAATGTCTCACGCCTCCAAAAGTCACTGCACATTCCTTGCTTATAATCTTCAGAGTCGCAAGTCACTTATTATATAAGAAAAAAGGCCCACACTGGCTTCTCCTACCACAGTAAACTCCATTTTCTTTTTGATATTTGCCGCCAGTTTATCAGGACGTGACTATAATATTCTCTTTGACTTCTCTGTGAATACGTTATGCAATATTCCAGGTTTGTGCATAAGTTTAATTTGCATCTTTGGATTGAAATGGTGCTATTGGGGTCTGAATTGTGCAAAGTATAAAGATTTTCATGATTTGTGTTTCACCTGAAGCAGATCGGCTCTGTTTAAAGCGGTCGCAGCGACTTTGATGAGAAGCTGTCCATCTTTGGCTTCAGGACGAGGAACATTTTTCACATTCATCTTCCCAGCTTCAACACATAATGCCAGCATTGACTAGAAAATAAGATACAGTATAAATAAAGTGTCTGTCATAAAGGGATATTTCAGCTCTACAAAACATTCTCACTATTTACTCTCCCTTAAATGTTTTCAAACCTGTTTCTTTCTTCTGTTGAAATAACACAAAGATATACTGAAAAATATAGAAAACCAGTAACATACAAAGTAGAAACAACAAATATTATGGAAGTCAATGGCTACTTTTCAACATGTTTCAAAATATCTTCTTTTGTGTTCAACAGATGAAAAAGCTCAAGCCAGTTTGGAAGCAGAAGATGAGTAAAAAAAAAAGGTGATTTAAAGTTTTATTTGTGGGTGAACTATCAGTTTAATTCTAATCTTAGGATTACAATTCATTAATCTTTTACTTTGTTGATGTACGAATCAATACAAAACATGCACTGAACAGTAGGCTATACTATATTTGATTATAGAACTTACTGTTTTCTCTTTGTCCATGTTTCAGTGACAGTATGATCTATCAAAACAAAGAGATATTACAAAAATGATCTATCAAAACAGAGATATTACATATATGACGAGCATGCAGCAAAATAAAGAGACTTCTATTTCATTTTTTCGCTATTCTGCGCAATTTTGACGCACCTTCTTAAATACATTCTTAAATGCATCAATCACTGAAATACAGCTTAATTTTATTTGACAAAACATAAACTTTGTCTGATTACAGTACATTGAAACTACTTTAAAAACACTCAAATTTCATATTGACGACCTTTACATTCAACGTTTAAGAAAACATCGACGAACTTACCTCAGAAATTCGACGTTTGATATCGTTTTGGTGTAGTTTGACTGGACGTCTGTGTTCTTTCTGAGCTGAACATTAACTGTAGTCAAATCATATACTAGAAATGAAGACTCATACAGTACCTCCCATATAAAAAAAACACGTCAGTCACATTCACGCAAACACAACTGCAGCTGCAATAGTGAAGCTAACTTTAAAAGAACAAAACATTGTTTCCAAACAGCATGAAGGAGAACGCATTGAGTTTTACGGTTATCAACTATTGAATTAACTGCAATAACTTTAGTTTAAGCATTTTGAGCATACGTTAATCGATTATACACAAATGATCTCGGAGGATTAAGGTAACTGAGGTAAAGTTTGCTAATTACGAATGCTAAAGGCTGCCCAATTGCGGTCACAAAAATAATAAATAAATATGTTTAACAATTTATTACACCTCATATGAAAAAAATAAATATATATATATATATGTCTGTTATGAACTGCACACTGTTTTGGTGCGTGTGTGTGTTCTTTCCGTCTCTGTTTCTCTCTCTCTCTCTCTCTCTCTCTCCGTGCCCTGTCATTTTACAGGTACCGCCTACTTCGGAGCACTATTGGCTTACAGGACTGCCAATCCTAATCAGCGTCGTGACGACGACTTCTCTCTCTGCCAATCGCAAGCGTGGCAGAGCCCTTTAAATCGGAAGCGGCAACAGGAAGAGATCAGCTGTTGTTGTTGTTGTTTGCCGTGTTTTCTGTTTGGTGGTGTCCGTGTGCGTTGGTTGCTGATACTGTGCGTTTGTAGCTGATACTAATGTTGACTTTGAGTGAGATTTACTATTGTGATTTTGAGAGAGATTTACTAATGTTGACTTTGAGTGAGATCTGTTTGAGTGTGTTTTTCACATCTTTAGCCCGCTAATGCTCCATTCAAAACCTACTGTGACTTGCAGACAAGGGAGATCTGGAACAACATAGTAAGTCACGTGACATACATACTTTGCACGCAGGATTATTGATGTATAGACACACTAGTTAGCGAAGTGCGCTAATTTGTATTTCTATTTTTTAGTTAGTGTAAGTTCAGGGCGCTTTTGCGCTGAAGACTTTTCTTTTCATATTATTTTCTTATTTAGCGGATTGGGGAGGAGATTAAGGGAATATTTTTGTTATATTTATTTCTTTCATTTAATAGCGCAACTTTCAGTTCCCTCTCCCGATTGTCTTGGTTCTTTTCAACTTTCTTATTGTTTGTAAATATTGTAAATACTGTGGGAGCAATAAATCTTTTGCGGTGCTAATTCGTTGTTTTGTCTTTTCTCTTGCCTTTTTCATCACTAGTTTTATACTTTGGTCATCTCCTGTTACTCCTTTTAAATTCCCTAGACATATTTCCATCAAGGATCGTAACAATGTCAAATACTAACGTAATTTAGTAAATATTATAGTACTTTTGAACAATATATACTTCTGTACGTTGTTGTGGTAGCTGTAACTCAATAGTTGCTATGGTAAAACCAACTATTGTAATATAACAGATTCCGTGTGGGCCTAGGTATAGCCTACTACAATACACCAGTTTACTGTAGTAAAAACTAATACTATTTTTACTAGTTAGTAGTTAATACTACAGTACGCTGCAGCATTCATTAACAAAGAGTTCCAGGGTGCAAATTACAGGGGGGTTTGGGGGGGATTGACCCCCCTAATTAACACTTGATCACCCCTTTTTTATTTGCTTGTTTATTTAACAGGGACAATACACTTGACATTGTTATGAAAAGATAACTGACGTTGCGCACATAGGGCATATAGCATAAAGCTAATTTGCAGCCCTGGTCCCTGATTAGGCTTTACATTAAAAAATAAAAAAATAAACAAGAAAAAAAAGACAATACAACAAACATGTTCAGTATATACAGAGCCACAAACATAACATGTAAGTCAATCCCTGCTGAAAAAAACAGCATATGCTGGTAAGGTATGTTTTGATGCTCGTATGCTGTTTTTGCTGGTTTCAATGCTGGTTTTGCTGGTCTCGATGCTGGTTTTGATGCTGGTCTTAAAAATATGATTCAACAGTCTGAAGCTGGCAGTTCCAGAGCACTGATAGACATCTTAAGTATTCACAAAACATGTTTCTTGTAAAATAGGTGTTATATCTGCATGTAGCCTAAAAACAGAAAAATTAGACACATGATTTGAATAGTCTGACCTACAGTAACCTCTAAAACAGTAACTTGTTCATGCTTTTATCAGCAGCAGGGTGGATTACTATAACAACCTCCTCACAGGCCTTCCCAGAAACACAGTCAGAGAGTTGCAGCTCATCCAGAACACTGCAGCCAGGATTCTGAGCAGAACCAGAAAATCAGAGCACATCACACCTGTCCTCAGGTCTTTACACTGGCTCCCAGTTACATTCAGAATAGATTTTAAAGTATTACTACTTGTCTATAAATCACTAAATGGCCTAGGACCTCAATACATTACAGATATGCTCACTGAATACAAACCTAACAGATCACTCAGATCTTTAAGATCATATAAACTAGAAATTCCAAGAGTTCAGTCAAAGCAGGGTGAATCGGCTTTCAGCTACTAACAGCGGCCCCCACTGCTGGAATCAACTTCCAGAAATGATCAGATGTGCTCCAACATTAGGCACATTCAAATCAAGACTGAAAACACATCTGTTTAGCTGTGCCTTTACTGAATGTGCACTGTGCTACGTCTGACAGATCGCACTATTGTGTCTCTCTTTTCTTTTATAACCTGTTTTAACACATTTTTATCTGTTTTATTATTTGCTTTTTATTTTCTTATACTTGTCTTTTTATTCTTGTTTATGTAAAGCACTTTTAATTGCCACTGTGTATGAAATGTGCTATATAAATAAACTTGCCTTGCCTAAAATGGTCACTAAATATCCCTCAAAACACTAAAAAATTATACATTTTATTAGGTACAATTTAAATACATTCATAAATTTGATTCACTGAAGCATGTACAGTATTACCAAACTACTACCAAAACAAAAATTGAGCCCCCCACCCGCCCCAATTGTCAATGTATAATTTGCACACAGACTATTACTATTACATTTACTGAATAATACACTCTACAAAAATATGGATCAAAAACACTAGTATTTATTATAAATTACTATAGTATTTTTTTATGTGGCACTCCAGTCTTCCATTCTCCAATCAGTGATATTATACTGAAAAATAATATAAAATGTTCCTAAATGAAGACAAGAAACATACAGTATTACTATGTTTAGAGAGAAAGTGAGAGATGTGTACTGCTGCATTTTACACTGCCTAAAGCAAAACAAAATGTTCATATAAAATTTTTGACACTTTAGAAGTCACAAATAAGTTGCTTAAAAAGCTCAATCTTCCTGCTTTGCTTTGTAATTATCAAAACAATAGTGATTGCGTGACCCAATGGCTTTGAAACTCAACACCTAAAACCTGACAGAACCAAAGACATTGTTTATACTGTATGTTTAAGTGTCATAGCAGCGGATCTTTAATCTACAGGCTCGTCGTATACAGGACGAGAAACCAGGTACAGTAAATTTACATTCATTATTTACACAAAATGTCCACATATTCAAGCTTACAGATATTTGGACCACTATATAAATTTAAATGCAAAATTATTAGCCAAAATTTTTATTCTTTTTTTTTAATTATTCCCAAGTGCTGTCTAACAGAGAAGATATTTTTCAACATGTTTACTTATTTAAACCTTTTACCAGGGAAACATAAACATAATAGTTTTAATGAATAATTATTAATTACTATTTTTTCATGTCTTTCCCATGTTGACAGTACAAAATATTTGACTAGATATTTTTCCAGATACTTAAAGTGCAATTTAGAGACTTGGGTTAATTGGGTTAACTACACAAGTTTGGATAATTACACAAGTCGCTGGATAATAATTTACTCTGTAGACAATAAAAATAGCATAAGGAATCACTTTGATGTTGTTCTGTAACTTTGTAATAATTCTATTGTATGTATGATTTTATTTTATTGTTGTGCATGTGAATTTCATTTGTGCGTATTCATTATTCACTTGTAGCATTTGATGTAATGCACTTGTTAAGTCATTGTCTTTTTATTATGATTATTATTTAGGTAGAGGCTCTAAATAAGCCTTTTGAGCTTTTGCCTCTGCCTGCACATTATGGCTTCATTTTTCTGTTTTACTCCAATAATTTTGTATTCTTGTGCAAATCAAGAAATAAATTAATTTTAAAAAATGAAAAGGGCTAATAATATTGACCCTAAATTTGTTTTATTTAAAAAAAAACTGCTTTTATTCCTGTCAAACTAAAAGAACCAAGACTTTCTCCACAATAAAAATATTATAGGAAATTCTGTGATCATTTCAGTTAAACATTACTTTGAAAATAGTTGAAAAAGTATTAAAATTTCTAATAATTTTGCCACAATTTTGCCATTGTATGCCATAACCTCCTATAGGCCCGAGTGTCCACATACATGGACATCACATTTTAGCTCTTACGTGGCTATTTAAAATACTTTGAAAGTTTTGTATTTTGTCACAGACATACAGTGTCATCCTGCTGTTTTGCAGCATATGAAATGTCCCAAACCCTATTTTAAACTGTCAAAAATGGGAAAAAAAAAAGTTTTTACTCTTCGATAGTCAAAGCAAGTTAAAAAAAAAATTCTGTTAAATATGCATTAAAAACCATTCAGGAAAATGTGTTTTATGTAAATTCGGACCACGAGTCCACATATATGGACATCATTTTTTCTCTAAAAGTACATCATATCAAAAGATGATACTTAGATTTTTATTCTAATTAGGTTCCAATAAGCCCAAATAGCAAAGAGAAATAAAAAATGCATGTAAAAAACACCTTGGGCCTTAAGAGGGTATCAATTTATTTAGATGGTGTCTTTAATACATTTTGTTGAATTGAAGTTTGCATCTACATAACAACTAATTCTCATTAGATTCTAAGTAGACTGTTAGGGTTGGGGTTAGGGTTAGTGTAAGTTAACATGTACTTGCAAAGTTTCTTGTAGTCAGTTAAATGTCTGTTGAAGGAGCAGTATCAGCAGATACTGACCTTAGCCAAAAAGTTAATAGTAGGGCAGACAGAATTTGCTATTTCTGCACAGAATTTTGTAAAAAAATAAAATCTGCAGATTTATGCGGAATGATTTTGGGAATACCATAGCTAAAAACTTAATTTCTAAAATGAAAATAATACCTTTTTAACCCTTTATTTAATGTTTACAATGTGAATCCAATTAGATTAGGCAATTATTTATTTGATTATTATTAAATTACTTATTTGGTAAACAAAGCAAGTCTCTCATATGATATATCTACTAAAAATGATTTTACAAGCTGTATTGTAAATAAATAATGTGAACATTTTGATATTAGTCAATAATATTACTGAAATTAATTTAAAAACTGAATTATTATAAATTTACACACATTTACAGTAAATAAATAGACTCAACGATGGGCTAAAAATCTGTGGAAATCTGCAGATTTCTGCACGCACAGATTCCGTGTGGGCCTAGTTACTAGTTACCATAACTTTATTAGTTACCAATAACTTTTAACTAATAACTAGGGCCAGACGGAATCTGCGGACGTTTTTTGCAATTTCTGCGGAGAATTCTGGTAAAAATCTGCGGATTTCTGCGGAATTGTTTTGAGAGTCTCATAACTAAAACCTTAATATGTGAAATATGTGTAATTTAAAAACTGAATAAATTCAGATTTACACACATTTACTCAAGTAAATAAACAGAATTAATGATGGGCTAAAAATCTGCGGAATTCTGCGGAAAATCTGCGGAATTCTGCGCGCGCAGATTCCGTGTGGGCCTACTAATAACTAGTAACTAATAGCTTTTATCAGTTATGAAGGGGGTAATAATATTGACCTTAAAACTATTTTTAAAAAACTAAAAACTGCTTTAATTCCAGCAAAAACACTAAAAAAAACCAAGACTTTTTCCAGAAAAAAAATATTATAGGAAATACGGTGATCATTTCTGTTAAACATCACTTTGAAAATATTTGAAAAAGTACATTTCCAATAATTTTAACCTTCACAGGTGTATGCATGTGTGCTTGAAAAATAAATTGACCTTAAATCTACATGTGAGTGTTTAGCTAAAACACAGGTTATTAGTAGGGCCAGACAGAATCTGCGGACATTTTTTGATATTTCTGCACAGAATTTTGTAAAAAATCTGCAGGCTTATGTGAAATGATTTGGGGAGTATCATGACTAAAAACTTAACATGTAAAATAAAAAATAATACCTTTTTAACTTTTATTATTATCCAATTAGATTAGATAATTATTTATTTGATAATTATTTAATTACTTATTTGGTAAACAAAGCAAGTCTCTTATAATATATAAGTATCTTGTATAATATATCTACTAAAAGACTGAAAAATATGACATTTTAACATTATATTACTAAACAACTTAATAATAATATTACTGAAATTAATTTAAAAACTGAATTATTATAAATTTACACACATTTACAGTAAATAAATAGACTCAATGATGGGCTAAAAATCTGTGGAAATCTGCGCGTGCAGATTCCGTGTGGGCCTAGTAATTATTTACCATAATTATTAGTAGTTTTTATGTTTAACCAATTAACTGGTAACTAATAGCTCTTAACGGTTATGAAGGGGCTAATAATATTGACCTTAAAATTGTTTTAAAATTTAAATTAAAAACTGCTTTAATTTCAGCAAAAACACTAAAAGAACCAAGACTTTTTCCAGAAGAAAAAATATTTTAGGAAATATGGTGATAATGTCAGTTAAACGTCACTTAATATTTGCAAAAAGCATTAAAACTTCACCAAAGAGCTTATAATCTTGCCTTCAACTGTGTACGGATGTGTGCTTGTAATAAAAATGTAATTTAATCTGCATTTGAATGTTTACCCAAAATCTGGTTGTCTGTTCCCTTTATTTGTTTCAAAGGAAACTAAAAATGACAATGCAACCAATAATCAAGAGACCAAAGTCTTTCCTTCACAAAGACGTCAGACAGCTGAATCACAAAGAGGATGTCCATCTTCAGAGGAAACTACACAACATCAGCGCCAAATACAGACTCAACCTCAGACTCCTGGAGCAGGAGCGAGAACTAGTGTTAAAGGAGCACAAGCGCCTGCTCAACTTAAGGGTTTGTGAACCACATGCCACCATAAACAACACAATGAGGGCCATATCAGAAGTCAGAATAGCAAACGGTGCAAAACAAACTCGTTTTGCCAAATCGGCTCCAACATTCAGAGCTCCATCATCTGCATTTGAGGATAATGCCGATGAGAGGTTTGCAAAATCAGCATCGCTTTCTGTCAAACAAGACAATTCCTTTCCATCTGTGATGTGCAGAGAGAAATTTAAAGCTTCAGCAAGTGGTCAGCTTTCTGTTTTACATCTGAAAGACTTGGCGCTGATAGACAGCATCTCTGAGAAAGAGCTGATGTATCAGGAGGAGTATTACAGGTGGTATAAAGAAAGACTCAAACAACTGCAGAGAGAGAAACTGAGGCAGAAAATAACCAGTTTCCTCAACTCCATTGAACATATTTGACTGTGTTTGCCTGTTAAGTAATAAAACGATCATGTTGAAGAAATAGTTCAGCTAGAAATTAACATTTAATTTAACAATTACTCACTCTCAAGCAGTGTTACTTTAAAAAAGTAATATATTACAATCGTAAGTCACTTTGAAAAAAAGTTACTAACTGTTACTTAGTTACTTTTTAGGGAACGTAATGTTAAAGCATGTTATTTTTGCATTTTTTTCTGCTCTTTTATTCGACAAGGACACATAGGGCTCTATTTTAACAATCTAGGAGCAAAGTGCATGGCACAAAAGCATTAAGGGCATGTTCGAATCCACTTTTGCTATTTCAAGGACAGAAAAATATGCTCTAACAGGGTTGTGCTTATTCTCTTAATGATTTATGAGTGTGTTTTGAGCATAACGTGAATTAAACCAATCAGTCTCATCTAGCATTTAAGAGTTAGTTGCGTCGTGTATTTTAAAGTAGACTTTTTAAATGCACAATTTGATACACAGCAAAATCCTCAGAGTAAAATTAACATTTCCCACTGGTCCCACTCCTGCAAAGAGTTAAAATAACACTGGAGCAGAGTTAAAGTTCTGATTGAACAGAGAATGATTAACTCCTGCTGTTAAAAAGCAGAATCACTGAAGAAAAACACAAAATTACAACCAAATTCAGTCACAACCTAAGGCTCTTCTGTCCACACAAACATGGGTTTTGTCTAAATTGCAGCTTTTTTTCTACACAAAAACACAGTATCAGGTCACTGAAAGGCAAATTTGTATAAACTCTTCAAGGTGAAAATTTTCAAAAGCACCAAGGTGTGTTTTTTTTTACTAAATTGAGAAAAAAAGTTTTTGTATACAAAAATACCTGTGTATCTGGCATTAGGAACTCAACTGAAAACTCAATAAATCTCTCAGAATCTCAGCTCATCAGGATCATTAAACAACTCCACAAACAGAATCAGCAGCTTTACTTATTACTAAGCTGCTGACTATTTCTGTCAGCTGTCTACAAAATTTTACTGAAAATATTTGTTTGGTTAGATGATGCCTTTGTGTCATGTATTTACTTTTGTGTATTTAAACTAGTATTTACTTTACTTTTTGACTCTTGTTTTTTTTAATGTTATTATTATTTTTTCTTTAACTGCTGTAACTCTGTAGTGTGGGACCAAATACGCTCTACTCTTGGGATTTTGCTGTGTAGAGAATAAGACATTAAAACTGTTGAATTATTTTTTTTATATATATTAACATTTGTATTAATTTATAATTATAATTAATTATTGCAATATTTATAATAATTGTCTTTAACTAAACTTTAAACTTTAGTTAAAGGCAAACTTTTTCAAGTTCTTTGTGTTTTCATATTCATTACCTTATATGATAAATAATTTTAGGGGGATTCATATCAAATGGCTTTCTAATTTTAATCATAATAAATGTGTTTATGAACATGCATTGATCTTTTGAAAGCAGTTGTTTTGAGTTAGAATGCCAACTGTTCTCCTCCTATTCAAATTTTACATTGAAGGGTTCTTACAACATATTTGCCCACCAGCAACTGTAGTTGCGGCATATTCAAATACAATTTTCTTGAAAAAATTTAAAAACCTGGAGAAAATAAATGCAAAACATGTTCATATAGGACACTATTAACAAGGCTACATGCATGAAACCATTTTTAAAAATTTGGGCACAAATGGGTTAAAAGTAACTTGAGCCCTTTAACAAATATGAAAGACAAGCCATGTTATTTGGTATGGTAATTGCCAAAAGGGTGATTTTGTGAACGTGGAAAACTGAATCTGTACCTAAATTTGGTATGTGGGGTAGAGATATCGTAAACATGCTTGCTTTAGAGAGGATGAGATATATCAATAATGGCAAATTGCAGATATTTGATAAAACATGGGGACACATATTAGAACATCTAATGCATTGGAAGAAATGCAAGCTAACCAATAACCCCTTTCAATAACATAGTAATTAAAGATTGAGTTCAATTCACTATTCATAATCTATAATATTCTTAATTATGTGCCCAAACTATTATTTGACAATAAAACTGTAGTCAGGATAATGCATTTTTCTGGTGATACAAGAACAATGTTACTTTATAATTACTTTTATTTATGCATTACCTGACCAGCTAAATTATATTTTGCTTTCATGTGCATTTGTCCCTCTGTGTTCTGTTGTTCTGTCATAGGTTAGTGTTTTTTTGGGGGTTTTTTTTTGTATTGTGTTTTTATATGTATTATTATTGTAGTGTATTGAATTGGGTGTTTTTTTATTGTTGTTGTTTTTTCTTCTCTTCTGTATTTTGTTGTAGTTTTATAAAAAGCAAAAAGCACATAAATAAACGTTTAAAAAAAAAGTAACTTGACCCCAACACTGCTCTCAATTGATTACAAAACCTTTAGGAGTTTCATTTTCTGTTAAGGACAAATTGAGAAACTGAAGGAAACTGATTGACATCCATAGTAGAAAACATACTATAGAAGGCAATCGGATTTATGTTCATCAACAAAAAGTACCAGCAAAGGGTTAGTAAATGAAGCATTTTTTACATTTTTGGGTCAACTGTTTTTTTATATAGCAGTGTGTTTCTTCACTCTTCAGTACTTTTCATTTTTATTTATCTGCCTCTGAATATAAAAGCTCTTAACTGTATGAGCCCACTGAAAGAGTTTCTAGGAAATGCTTTACATGTTCAATAAAGTTATTAATTTCCTCCTGTTTCTTAAGCGATGCTTCCCATCCTCTTCATGGTCAGGAGAGCTGTGTGAGCCGGAGACTCCAAGAGCAGAGACTGGTTTTTCTTCCACTGTGGAGATCCTAAAAGTGTTTTATCTACAAAAACAAAACGGCAATTATACAAAATTAACGTCATCATTTCCTTTTCCTGTCTCATAATAAAATTCATGCTTTAGATCAGAGATGCCCAAACTAGGGCCTGCGGGCCAAAGTTGGCCCATGGTAACCTTTGATTTGGCCCACATCCCATCTGATTTCTCCTCGGTGATGATGTCCTTTATAAAGGCTGGTTATTTTACCGTTGATGAGGGACAATTGTGGTAGGCTATTACAGATTTCAAAGAAAATATCTTAATATTAAAAAGGACACATAAGCTTGACAACAATGTCGTAATAAATGCCCTTAAATAATGCAGCCTGCAGTTTGCAGCAAGCATCAAGTGTTCATTGAGATTGTGTTGTCTATCTTTCATCTGTCTTTTCGAGTCGTAAGGCACGTCTTTCGAAAATGATGACATGAAACTCTGCAGGGTAGTTGCGCTGGTTTACCAACACTTGTTTGGGTCTGTAATTTCTTAGTATCTTCATAAGGGTGGCGTTGTTTTAAAGAATGAAACAGGTTTGTGGTGTTGCCTGCTTTTAATGGCACGAGTCGTCTGCACAGTTTGCAGTGCACGTTGCTCTGTTTTGTGTCCGATTACAAAAAACTAGCTCCAGACTACTGATGTTTAGTGACGTTTCTTGTCAACAATGTCTGTGACTGTGACCTTTCTTACCTTATTTTTTCTTACTCCTCCAAGTGCTATCGGAAAAAATATATATCGTGATAATTATCGCTATCGAATTATCGCACAGCTCTATTTAAAGTCAAGTTTTCTAATAAATTAGGAAATTAGCCATGGCAACTTTAATGTAATATAGTTTGGCATATTTACCTTCGACCCACAACTCTCAATGATATTTGGTTTTTGGCCCTTTATACGAAAAAATACGGCACCCCTGCTTAAGATTAAAGTGTGTATCACTTTTATCAAGTAAAGATCCTTACAAAGATCCTGATGATGCAGCAATTTTAGTATTTCATCAAGACAAAAGGGCCCTGGAAGAAATCATGAGATCCCAGTTAAGAAATTTGTACAACTGGTTTTTGCATAATAAACTTTCTTTACACATACAGTAGGTAAAACAGGCTATTTTATTTGCTTCAAGAGTGACATTAAAGAAAGATGATTCTTTGTGGTTAGGATTAATATGATAATTAAGTCAAAAATGTTGTAAATTATTTGGGATGTTTAACAGATAATAAATGATCTATTAAGATGTTATGGCAAGAAAGGTTTTTATGAAGATATATGGAAAAATTTGGTTCTTAGCCAGGCCAGCTGATCATTCTTTAAAACTATTGGCAGGAGCTTTGATTCAACCCCATTTTGATTATGCTACCTCATTTTGGTATAGTAGCTGCTCACAGAGTATGAAGGAAAAATTGCAAAAGGCACAAAATAAATGAGTACGAATAATTTTAAAAATTCATCCTAGAGCACATTTGTTTTTTAAAGAGTTAGGAATGGAACTGTTAGTAAAAGAGTATGTGTTTTAAAACTGGGAATGACATGTAAATATTTAAAAAGGTGGTTCCTAGTTATTTGGTGAACTATTTTCAAACGGTGAGGCAACAGCATTCATACAGTACTAAGGGTTGGGATTTTAATATTTGTTTATTTAAATTTAGAAGTCTAGTGGGGAAAAATATGTTTTTATATACAAGTGCAATAATGTGGAACAAATTACCAAAATAGATCAAGGAAATAAAAGACTTAAGGAGGTTCAAAAAAGCCATCAAAAGATGGTTGTTTGATGAGGATAATTAGTTTGCATGGTGGATGATGATGTTTTATTTTATATGTTATTATATTGTGAGTAGGGTTACAGCTGGAAGAGCATCCGCTGCGTAAAACATATGCTGGATAAGGTGGCGGTTCATTCCACTGTGGCGACCCCTGATAAATAGAGGGACTAAGCCAAAACGAAAATGAATGAATGAATGAATGAATAAATGTATTAGTGAATAATGTTGTTACTGTTTTAAAATGTGGAGGTACTGTTTGTTTTATGCATCATCTGTATTTTGCAGCCATACTTTGTTTTTTTAACAGCGAGGACCACAATGGAAACAAGCCCAGGGCTTTATTGTGTTTTTATCCTCGACAGTTTTATTTCAAAATGTATGGGATACTTGAATTTTTGTACAGCTTGTCTAAAATCTGTCAAATAAAAAATTAACTTAAAATATTCAATTCATTTATTATAAAATGAATGTAATGTCAATAACAGTAACAGTGTGTGTTAACACTTGTAATTTAATTATTTTGGTTCAAAACAAAAGAGAAAACAACACATTTACTGTGCAGTCCTGGTTGTCATTTCTAAAGTCTACATGAAATCAAAATGTACAATGTTTATTTTGCTAGCGCACATTGTGGGTTTTAAGGTGAACATTTTGTGTTTGTGTCGATAACTGACATATAGATGAATGCATACATTTTTTGCAATCATTTTTCTGAGCCTGACAAACTGCAAACAAATATCATGGACAACAAATTGTATTTTAAACAGTCACCAAAATTGGACAATTAGGATCAAAGCCTAAAAGGGTCAGTTTCAGAGTTATCTGTAAAACATTATCTGTGTGGTATTTTGAGCTGAAACTTTACATCTTTATTCATCCATGCTGACAATAAAGTCATCTGATGCTGCTTGGAGTTTTATGGCTATCTCAAACACAATACCTGCTCATTAGAACTTTCACAGAGTTAGTTTTAGAGCATGCATGCAAAGGATTATTGGATGCGGACACGTGCATCGGTTCAAAAAAATATAATAGAAAGTGTGGAGGACACAAACAAACTACAGGAATCTTCTGCTTTGATTTAGAAAGGGTAAGCAGCGTAATGTGTATTGTACCTTCACTCTCAAAGCTGGCGTGTGTTGGGAGACTCTGTGTGAGATCTTTATACTCCAGCGTGCACAAAACAGCTCTGAGGGTCTCGCTTTGTGCTGAACACATGAGCACCAGAATGTTGCACAGCTCATTGCTCTCCATCACCTCCACCGAACCAACAAGATCCTGCTGAAAAAAACAACACTTTTATTCAGCGAGGAGACATAATGTTGATAAATATTAAAGATGTTTATGATGTCACAAAATATACAGCTAAGGAAACAATTTAGGAGATTAGCTGATGCTAGTTGTTTCTCTAAATTTGGTTTAAGTAAGACATGGGTGTCCAAACTTGGTCCTGGAGAGCCGGTGTCCTGCATAGTTTAGCTCCAAATTCCCTCAACACACCTGCCTGGAGCTTTCTAGTATACCTAGAAAGAGCTTGATTATCTGGTTCAGGTGTGTTTAATTGGGGTTAGAACTAAAATATGCAGGACACCAGCCCTCCAGGACCGAGTTTGGGCAGCCCTAAAGTAAGGGTTTGGTTTAAGTAAAAATGTTAATATTTGAGTCATTTTATTAAGGTTTGATAACATCAGTTCAGTTTTACCATTCAGTTTTATTTGACAGAAAATGCACATTAATAATACAGAAATATGCAATGTGAGAGAACTAGCCAAAAGGCAATTTTGCATCTGCACTGATGGTAAAATAGTGTATAATATAAAACAAATGAATCAATACATAGTTAAACACAAGCTCAAAATGCATGTTTAACCATTCCTAGAATATGAATACACCAAAAAAATACAATAACTAAATCTAACAGATCAATATCTCACTCATACACATATGCAAATACAGTAAATATGTTTTTAAATTCAGAAAATGACAGCTAGTTTTTATTTGTGGTGTTTGAAAATCTTCTTTAACTTGTCTGAAGTTAAAACATTGGTATTGTGTTGTCTAAAAATAAATATGAACTCACAACATGACACCTTTTTTGTTATTTCATGCAAAAAACAACAACTAAGCCCTAAAATTACAGCAATTTTCATTTCATGAGTAGTTGACAATTAAAAAATAAAATATAGGTTTGCTTAACATACAAGTAGAAACTGAGAATCTTGATTTTTTTTCCATATATGCTGTTCTTTTGAGACTTCTATGCATGAAGCAATCCGAGAAAATTAATAACAGCTCACACAAAACAATTTATGAAATCAAGTGACACTGAAGACTGTAGTAATTTGACTTTCCATAACATTAATAAATTACTATTTATCCAGCTTTATTTTAAAATCTTTTAAAAATGTATTGAAATACAAATGTTATTTTAAATAGTATAAACATATTTCACAATATTACTGTATTTTGATTAAATATATGCAGCCTTATCCACAACCTTATCTTTGTGGGAATCCAGTCTCCTTTTTCTAACACAATATAAGGACTAATAATGTTGTTTAATTTCTGAAGATTTGTGGAAAAAAAAAATCTTTACATTTATTGCATTGGCAGTTCATTCCGCTGTGGTGACCCATAATAAATAAGGTACTAAGCCGAAGGAAAATGAGTGAATGAATGAATTTTTTGCATTGTCTTTTGTAGGTCGTATATGTCTTACATGTTGCCATTTTCCTTCTTTATTTGGTCTGGTTTTCATGATTTATTTAACGTCTAGCACAGATTACTGTTATATAATGAGTTTGTCTGTCTGTTCTTTGTTCCTACATGTCTGCAACAACTACATTAAATATATATGTATATATATATATATATATATATAGTTGAAGTCAAAATTATTAGCAGTCTTGTGAATTTTATCTTCTTTTTTCAAATATTTCCGAAATGATGTTTAACAGGGAAAGGAATTTTTCACAGTATTTCCTATAATATTTTTTCTTCTTATTTGTTTTATTTCCGCTAAAATAAAAGCAGTTTTTAATAAAAAAAAAATCCTTTTAGGTCAATATTATTAGCTCCCTTAAGCAATATTTATTTTTGATTGTCTATAGAACAGACTGTTATACAATGTTATACAGTGACTTGCCTAATTACCCTAATTAACCTTGTAAAGCCTTTAAATGTCACTTTAAGCTGAATACTAGTATCTTGAAAAAATCTATTAAAATATTATGTACTGTCATCATGACAGATAAAAGAAATCAATTATTAAAAATGAGTTATTAAAACTATTATGTTTAGAAACGTGTTGAAAAAAATATTCTTTTCGTTAAACAGAAATTGGGAAAAAATATACAGGAGGGCTAATAAATCTGACTTTAAAACAGATGATATTAAACACGGGAATCCTGATACCTTGACGAGTGTGACCTGCTGTCTGCGAGCAGCCAAAGCGTTGAGGTTCTGGCTGACGGTTTGTAGGAAAGCTTTGAGGTCTTTCTGCAGGCTCTGCTTGGCTAAAACCTCCAGAGGGAACGACGGGGGGATGTTATGGCGAGAGATCTGGATGGTGCGCATAAGGTCCAGCTCCATGTTATACGTGTCCAGATACACACCTTCGTAGGCTGTGTGAAACGACACACACACGCTCTTCCCTTCCTTACACTCCACCAAATCAAATCCACCTGAGAAACAAACACAATGGATCTAAAACAGAGGACTGAGCTCAGTAGGGTGATTTACAGGTTTTCCATGACTGTCTGAACCCTGACTTTCTCAGATCACCTTATATTCTCCACCCAAGAGACCCAAAAAATATTAAAAATAATACACAGATTGTTGTAAAAACTCGTCAATGGCAAAGAAGCATTGTCTCTTAATTGATGAGATATGACAAGATATCTTGTCAACGCCGGGGAAAGATTTAAAGGGATAGTTCACCTAAAAATTAAAATAACCTCATCATTTAATCTTGTTTATGTGGTTTTAAATCTTTATGAGTTTCTTTCTTCTGTTGAACAAGAAAGAAGATAAATTGAAGAATAATATGGCAAAAAAAATACAATGGAAGTCAATGGGTGTAAAATATCTTTAGTGTTCAACAGAAGAAAGAAACTCATAAAGGTTTAAAGACGACTCTAATATTATTTTTGAACAAATGAAAGTTGAGTAAACGAGGGCAGAATATTTGGGTGAACTGTTTAAAAAGAAAAAAAAGGATGTATGCGTTTACCTATTAAATGGTGTGCGTGCTGAAGATCTTTCAACTGCATTTTCCAAGCTGTTAACAAAGACTGCTGTAGAGCTGTGAAGCTGCCAGTTTCATCATCATCATCATCATCATCCTCCTCTTCTACTTCCAGAGGGAGATTTTTGCTGACTTTATCTTTCAGGATCTGCAGTACAATGACAACAGATAATAAAGCACACGCCAAGAACAATGATTATACCTATATTAGTCTCAACATTAACACATAGTAACTTTTGCCAGTATAATGTATGTTGTTTTTTTTACTATCAAAGCAACAGTAGATTAAGTTGCTTTTTGTAAAAGTGTCCTAATGGAACAAGTTAAAAGGTTTTTCTTTTTTTCTGGAGATACTGTTGCCCTAAAACACTAAATAAAGTAAAAATTATACCATATAAAATTTTTATAATCTTTTCCAAACCGCAGTAAACCGGTTATCGTCTCATGCCTATATAAAACATTGTGCTTACAACAAATTGAATGTGCCCCAGAATTGATCCCTGGGAAACCCCACACAAGGAATCTTCAGCAAAATCAAAAGTAATTGCTCAACTGAACAACAGAACTTCTGGCCTTCAAAAGTTGTTGAGGTAAATCCGTAGCAGGCAAAAGATTCATACATATAATAATAGAAGACTGAAGATTCACAGTCAAGCCCTTTTCTGAGAGACAATATCGTTATCATGTACTTTTTTGATTGATTTGATTTGGACTGTTTACAGTAAAAGAAAGCTCCTTTACAAGCTGCAAATAAAATATTTTTCAAGATCCCACATGGCCTGCTCTTTAATGTGTGACTGAGGAGAAGATTAATAAAGTAACACCAAAATTAACATTGAACTGTCTCTTTAAAGTGTTCTTAAGAACATTACATATACAGTTGCAATCAGAATTATTAAACCCCCTATGAATTATTTTTTAAATATTTCCCAAATGATATTTAACAGAGCAATGAAATTTACACAGTATGTCTGATAATATTTTTTCTTCTGGAGAAAGTCTTATTTGTTTTATATATTGTTATATAAAAGCAGTTTAAAAAAAAAACATTTTAAGGTCAAAATTATTAGCCCCTTTAAGCTACATTTGTTTTGGATATTCTACAGAACAAACCATCATTATACAATAACTTGCCTAATTACCCTAACCTGCCTAGTTAACCTAATTAACCTAGTTAAGCCTTTAAATGTCACTTTAAGCTGTAAAGAAGTGTCTTGAAAAATATCTAGTCAAATATTATTTACTGTCATCATGGCAAAGATAAAATAAATCAGTTATTAAAACTATTATGTTTAGAAATGTGTTGAACAAATCTTCTCTCCGTTAAACAGCAATTGGGGAAAAAAATAAACAGGGGGGCTAATAAATCAGGGGGTTTAATAATTCTGATTGCAACTGTTGCAATTGGTTGGACATCAATTTTTATCTTACTATTTGTTTCAAAACATTTACAAAAAGATAAATATCAACATTATGATGTTTGAAAACTGAAAAAAAGGACATTTTCTATTTCTATATAACTATTAAGAATTTTTATACACTGCAATTTACTAAAAATTCTTACAACTATTTTTATTTGCCATGACAGTTGTGATGTAGAACCTCAAACAATTGATATATTGTAATTATGCTACTCAAGAAATGATTGCACATTTTCTATGCCATGCCAGCTTGACTAAAGACTAAATATCAATGATAAAAGTTGATATAAATGTAGTCATTTAGCAGACGTTTTTGTCCAAAGTGACTTACAATTAAGGAGGCATTCGGTGATTCAACAAGAAGAGACAATACACACGAGAAGTGCTAGTTATACAAATGAACTGTTAGTGCTCAGAGAGAACTGTTAGTGCTAGAGTAAGAATGGGGAAAGGTTTTTTGTGTTGGTTTTTTAAATGAATGTCTTTGTACTATTTGAAAGCTGCCTCACCTTGATGACGTTGGCCTGATGTTTGAGTTGATCTCTTTTCGCACGGAGGCTCGCAGCTTTGACTTTCAGCATCTGTATCCTCTCAGACTGATGCTGGTCCTGCTGTGCCACGCCTACTCTCTCCAGAGACATCAGGTGACCCAGAACTCCTGATATACATGTATGATATGACATAAAACAATAATTATATGAATAAAAAAAGAAATTCATTCATTTTCCTTCAGCGTAGTCCCTTATTCATCAGGCCCCGCCACAGCAGAATGAACCTCCAACTATTCCAGCATATGTTTTAGGCAGCGAATGCCCTTCCAGCTGCAACCCAGTACTGAGAAACACCTATACACTCTCACATACACACGTCTAGTCTGATCATGTGATCTAAATTATCATGTAACTCCCATTTCCCATTACATTTGTTAGGCACTGACAAGGGCAAATGTTTCGGTCAAATGTTGACCTTTTTTTGTCTCAGTAAACAGCTTGTCACTCAGTCTTGCTGTTGTCCTTTTGATATTCAGGAGTGTCTTGACTTTTTTTTCAGCCATTATGGTCTAATATGAGACATAAAGGAGGCATTAAATCTACAAACTGAAGCACAACACTTATACAACATTTATTCTACAAATGTGTTTCCACAGAGGGATGTGTTCACTTAATTTGTTAGATTATCTACAACATTTATTCTACATTTTTCCACCTTGCTGTTTGGAATATTTTGCGATTTAAAGGAATTCCCCAAATCCTGTTTAAAAACCCTTAAATATAACATGTCAATAAATAAATAAATGAATGAATAAATAACAATTTTGAACCTGGCTCAGATTTTTGTGCTAGAAAAGTATTAATAAGAGCATTTTTCATTACATAATTGTTACATTTAATTTTTTTTACATTTTGGAAAACTTTGTTATGCAAAAAAAATGTCATTCTTAATGTAATCAGTCAACTGAGATAGTGATAATAAGCAGTAGTTAATTGTTTTATCCTGTTAATCTGCAGTGTCTTACCTTAAGAAATATATATATATATATGAGCAATTCCATGCAAATGTCAACCTTGCCACAAAAAAATTAGGTTTTCGCCAAAATAGCGAAACCATTTCTGCATTTTTTGTGCAAGCAAGTATTTTAAAGTGCTTTAAAAATACTCAAAAATATCTGTCAATGTTTTCAAACAATTATATTTAATTTACAAAAGTCACACAAGTGGCAATTTCACATCCGTCAATGGAGAGACGTCGCATCCATAACGAAGCTTTTTCCTTAATGTAAAATCAAATAAAATCAATCATGTTTGTTCTATAGAGAGCCAACTCTTATCCTGTTGATTAGCATAGTTTCTTTTGGGTTGTGCAGTGTAATTCACAGAATTTCTACAAAGTATGTTGTTTTCTGTAAACTCAAAAAACTAAATTGGCCATAATGTATGTGTGTGGATGTGTGTATGGGTGTTTCCCAGTGTTGGGTTGTGGCTGGAAGGGTATCCACTGTGTAAGACATATGCTGGATAAGTTGGCGGTTCATTCCGCTGTGGCGACCCCTGATTAATAAAGGAACTAACCCGAAAAAAAAATGAATGAATGAATAAAACCAGCATTTTTTAAAGAGTGATCCTTAATATAATAACCCAAAAGCACATGTTTGTATAAGAAAAAATGATTTTTTAAATATTAAATATTATTATAACTTCTACATTAATGCAAAAATTTGAGTATTTAGGCAGGACAAAAAAAAATTGTAAATTAGTTTTAGTTTTGTTCATATCAATTTTTAACTTTTGTAGAAAAACTTTAGAATGTGTCTATTTATCAACATAAATCAGGTCAGCTAAATGAATCATGTAAAACAAGTTACCTAAATGTTGTGTGTGCGGGATTTTTCTATCACATTGTGTATCCTGTTGTGTTATCCATCCATCCACCTACCTACCTACCTAACCATCTACCTATATCCATCCATACATCCATCCATTTATCTAACCATCCATCTATCTACCTACCTACCTACCTACCTACCTACCCACCCACCTATCTATCTATCTATCTATCTATCTATCTATCTATCTATCTATCTATCTATCTATCTATCTATCTATCTAACCATCTATCCATCTACCTGTCCATCCATCCATCCATTTGTCTAACCATCCATCTACCTACCTACCTACCTACCCATCAATCCATCCATCCATCCATCCATCCACCTATCTATCTATCTATCTATCTATCTATCTATCTATCTATCTATCTATCTATCTATCTATCTATCTATCTATCTATCTATCTATCTATCTATCTATCCATCCATCCACCTATCTATCTATCTATCTAACCATCCATCCATCCATTTGTCTAACCATCCATCTACCTACCTACCTACCTACCTACCTACCCATCAATCCATCCATCCATCCATCCATCCATCCATCCATCCAGCTATCTATCTATCTATCTATCTATCTATCTATCTATCTATCTATCTATCTATCTATCAACCTATCTATCCATCCATCAACCTATCTATCCATCCATCCATCCATCCATCTATCTATCTGTCTGTCTAACGTTATCTATGGGGAAAAGGCTATTATTTTTTACACAGCGTAAAAACAATAGGATAAATTAAGTTATAGCCAAAAAGCAGACTCAAAATATGCCAGTAAACACTTTAAAACATCTTGTAGACACCTATAAAACAACAGTAGATACACGTAACGTTAATTTAGTAGAAATATGCGTTTTAAGAGCGACATGCTAACTATTTTCAAAAACGTCTTGACATACCATGTAACACATTTATAAAGCAAACGACCGTCATGAGTTTACCTTGATTCATTGTTTCCATCTGTCTATCACTTAAATTAGCTTTTAACGCCGTAATTTGTAACTTTTGTTCTCTTGTTTCCTTGCAAATACAACTGTTTTCAAATCTGGCGCGCTGTTATTTGTTGTCATACACGACCTCGGAAGCGAAAACAGAAAACACGCTCGAGCGCATCATCACTGCGCGCTGTTTGCGCAGCCGCGTAATCTGCAGATGAATATACACTCTGTTATCCCCCACGTGGTTGCATTTTTATACAGGAATGCGCATTTTATATGATTTCATAATGGGTGTACATTAAACATTTTACAAGCATGTATGTCAATAATATAAAACAGCAGCATACATGCGTGGTGGGACAAATGCAAACTGCCACTAAGAACATTTAGATAGCAAATGTGTGTGTTTGACTGTCAAAGTGTGTGTCAGTAACCTTCAAGCGTAATGGCAGCAGTAACATTGGTGGTGTATGTGGGAGGTGTGTGTTTCTGACAGTCCTGTGTGTGTGTCGGATGAAACGCATCGAGTGTGTGAAGCTCCAGATGATTTGACTGACCGTTTCAGGTAAGAACACCTGTAAATCTCTAACACACACACATAGAGTACACATGCACCTGTTGTGTTTGTGTATATGGTGAACACTGAGAACGCGTTCACAAACTACTAACCCACAACAAAGAGGAAGTAAAACTGAACAACTTAATGTAAGGGGTAACTAACATTTAGCAAACGCGAATTTAATTATGTATATGTTTATTTAAGTATGTGAATTATGGTCTTGAGAAATGCATTTGGGGTAAAGTTGAAACCGCAATCTCATGGCGTCTCTTTTGCATGCTAGTTGTAACTGCCAGGAACTGTTAACTCTGTAGTGCCTGGAGGTTTAGTGTTTACCATCCTTCATTAACCCATGGGAACCCAACATCAAATGTGCAATAATAATATCATCGTGCTTTAGTATATAGCATGCTACTGAATGTTTCTTAATAGAATTGGGTTCTGGAAATAGAAATCCTCTCTGATATTTTTTTTTTTAAATTAATTTCTAAACCATTCTAGATGAACTAGTCACAGGGTGTCCAAACTCTGTCCTGGAGGGCTGGTGTCCTGCATATTTTAGTTCCAACCCCAATTAAACACACCTGAACCAGCTAATCAAGCTCTTTCTAGGTATACTAGAAACTTCCAAGGAGGTGTGTTGAACAGGGACGTGCAGAGACCTTTAAGGGGCAGGGGCTCAAGTGGAAAAAAGGGCACTTTTTATTAAATAATAATAATAATTGTACTTTAATAAGTAAAGTATAATAAAGGAGATTTCATCCTAAATTCACCGTATACTCACCCTTAAAAAGATAGTTAATTCAAAACTGATTGACATTCTGTCACCATTTACTCAACTTTTACTTGTTCCAAACATATTTGACTTTTTTTTTCTTTTGTCGAGCACACGAAATAATATTTTGAAGAAAGCAGGAAACCTGTAACCATTGACTTTCATGGTATTTGTTTTTAAAACCGAGATATACATAAAATTTAGTTTTTTATTGTCTGACAGGGAAAGCTGTCCTTAAAGGAACACGCATTAACTTATACATATATTATATTATTATTAGTATTTAAAAATTACATTTTATTCCCAAGGAAAAAAGGGCACTTTCTCTCCAGGAGAAAAAAGGGCAGGGGCTCAAGCACCCAAAGCCCCCACCTCTGCACGTGCCTGGTGTTGAAGGAAGTTGGAGCTAAACTATGCAGGACACCGGCCCTCCAGGACCGAGTTTGGACACCCCTGAATGAGGTTGTTTAGTTTATGGCTTTTAAAATGATTAAAAACTTTTAATATGTGCAGTTTTAACAACTTAATTGCTGGTCTTTGCAGTGAAACATATGAATATGAATACATTTAATAATATATATTTGGTATTTCTGTATTATTAATGAATGATTAATTAATATTTGACATTTTATATTTAATAAATATAAACCCTACTTTAGAAATCATTTGTAATATTTACATTTTAAAATGATTAAAAACTTTGAACTTGTGCAATTTTAACAGTAGCCACAACTAGGCATAGGCTGGTGTAAGATTCTGATGGTATGATAACCTTGGGTAAAAGTTTCACGGTATTGTGATCACTGCTCCAAAAGGTTCCACAGCGGAATGAACCGCCAACTTCTCCAGCATATGTTTTACCTAGCAGATGCCCTTCCAGCTGCAACCCATCACTGGGAAACATCCATACACACTCATTCACACACACTCTACGGACAATCTAGCCTACCCAATTCACCTGTACCGCATGTCTTTGGACTGTGGTGGAAACCGGAGCACCCGGAGGAAACCCACGCCAACACGGGAAGAACATGCAAACTCCACACAGAAACGCCAACTGACCCAGCCGAGGCTCGAACAAGCGACCTTCTTGCTGTGAGGCGATCGTGCTACTTACTGCGCCACCATGCAGCTCATTTTAAGAAACATTTAAAATATTTAAATCCACATATTGGGACAAGACGGTGTAATTAGTTGAAAAATCACTAAAGATGCAATTAGAAATTATTTTATCAAACATAAAACACACACATAAACCAGCTAAAATTAAAAATACATAAATCTGTCAAGTAAGTGGCGGTTCATTCTGCTGTGGTAACCTCTGATAAACCAGACTAAAAGAAAATGAACGAATGAATGAAATCTGTCAAGTAAGTGCATTAAACAATAACATTAAAACTGACATTAATTAAACTTTAACATTCTGTTGTCATTTCTGATATTTGGGATTTACATTTAATGTAAGTAGAGCAATGTAAACATTGTAAGCTAAGCTTGGTAGATTCAAATAATGTAGTGTAAAAACATTGTGAAAAAACATCAATATCTGTGCATTGTCCATTAATATAAAAAGCTGAATGTTTCTTAATAGAATTGGGTTCTGGAAATAGAAATCCTCTCTGATTTTTTTTTTTAAATGACTTTCTAAACCTTTCTAGATGAACTAGTTACAGGGTGTCCAAACTCTGTCCTGGAGGGCCGGTGTCCTGCATATTTTAGGTCCAACCCCTATTAAACACACCTGAACCAACTAATCAAGCTCTTTCTAGGTATACTACAAACTTCCAAGGAGGTGTGTTGAAGGAAGTTGGAGCTAAACTATGTAGGACACCGGCCTGTCACCGGCAATATCTGTGCATTGTCCATTAATATAAAAAGCTTATCAGACATGTAGGTAAATATGAAGTAATACAAATAATGTTTAGTTTTATACATTATATTTGTCTTTTAAAAATAGCTTACATTAGCAAATAAAACACAAGGTAGGTCTACTGGGCAAAAAGGGGACGTCTCTCAGACACTTTTAGAAGCTGTCATTTATTCATTCTCACCATACTCAAGGTCTTGGGTCTCTTTTTCGTCTCTTGTTTATCCTCATAGCGTCCATGTGGGATAAAAGAACAGCATCTTAACTTCATCATTCGTGAAACGGCGTTGCCATTTAATTTAAAGTAAATCGGACTCATTCGAAGTAGCATCGCTGCACAAAAAAACG